>CBVK0100502722.1:0-10428 GCA_900067695.1 Picea abies | reverse complement strand
TCTTATCTTATGAAATGCAAAGAACTATAATAATGGCATAAACATTAACAGTTTGAAGACGGGTTAGGCTCGTAATGTGAGACTTGGTCAATGGTAACGATCTTATTGTGGGGAAACATCATTGTTCAAAAGACGGAAGAGGCAACTGCCTTCATAGTGTACATGTAGCTATGACCAAACATGATATTATAATCGAGTGGGGCGTCGATAGCTTCAATGTCAATGAGCCTAGTCTTGCCCTCGAGTTCTACGGGGACATTTTGGAAGAGCCCTTCAGGGGATGATGGTCATCTTTCATAAGCTCGTAAGGTAATGGTAGAGGGTATGAGTTCAGGGGAACCAAGTTTCTGCCATACAGATTTGGAGATAATGCATGTAGATGCACCTTCATCGATGATACATCGATGAACTGTAATGTTCCGTATTTTCACTGGGATTTGAAAAGTGATCAAAGCGGGAAGGTGAGGTTCTCCGCTGTTGAGATCAAATGTAATGAGTTGAGTATCTACGGGGTTGACTGCCCCCAAGGCGGAAAGTAATGATTTTCACCGAGTGGGACAAGTCTGAAGGACTTCTAAGATTGACATGGCAGCCGAGGATTGTGCTAAGTCATCAACCAAACTGTAATTATGAGCTTCCCTAGCCTGTGGGTTGTGGACATTCCTGTGCAATGGGATGCAAGGGATGCAAAGAGGTGGTTCTGTGTTAGGGTGAGGGATCACCAACGGGGGTCCCGTTGGTGCGGGGATTATCTCAGGAGGAATGGGAGGAGACTCAGCGGGTGCATGATATTGACGATTGTGTGTTTGCAGAAGGATTTCTTCCTCACTAGTGAGGAGGATTGTGCGATCTACTGGATTGTTTGGATTGAGGTACTGTCCCACCTGAGGTGGGGGAGGCTGCATGTCCTGTTGGGTGTTTATCACACCTTGGTGTGGAATAGGATTCTGTAGCACAGAAAGGGGGGTTGTTGCACGTATTTTTGTGGGGCCTGCTGAGGGGTAGGCGGTGCTGGAGGATGGGGTAGACTGCCTGAGTCTTTCAGCCATTTGAAATCAGCGATTTGGGGGCAATGATGAGTATAATGACCAAATTCACTGCAAAGGGCACAAGGGAAGTTGGTTTTAACATTATTTTTATTTCTCCCTTGATGCCTATTGTTATTTCCCCCCTAGGGGTTCTGATGCCCTTGGTTCTGGTTGCTTCCAGTAGGTTGGTTCTACTGGGGTTGATTCTCGCCTTGACCTGGGTTGTTGTTGTGCTTGTTTCTTCCTTTATTTTTGGCATTATTCGACGGGTGGGTCGGATTTTTCGTATTCAGCTGTTCGAAATTTTGATATTGCTGAACGGGAGAGGGTTGAACAAAATTCACCCTAGCATGAGGATGTGGGGGAGCCATGGGTTATGGGGGACCAGGAAATGGAAAGTACATATTCTATGGGGGTAATGATCCGTAAGGTACATAGGAAGGCGTGGCGCTTTCGCTAGTACTATAGGCTGAGATAGAGGGGGTACCGAAACTTGTTTGAATAGGTGGTTGTATGGGGGGGTACCGACAGTGGCCCATTGATGGGTAGAGGCATAGAAACAGGGTATGGTTGTTGATAAGAGGGCAGGGGGTAATAAGAGGTGCCCCCATATGCTGGCGGGTATTGAGGTGTTCCATACATTGGTGGTTGTTGGGGTTGTGGACCGTGGTGAGTGGTATTACCAATTAGTCCCTCTGCTGAGTGAGACATCCCAGGTTTGTCTTGGCCAAACGACATAGGTTTTGGGACATCAGAGAGTACAGTGTATAAGTATCCTGACTGTGAATAGATGAGGTTGTATTGTTGAGCCTTACTGATGGCTTCTTCTTCTGATTGAGGGAAGGCGGAAGCTACGTCCTTACTGAGGAGAGAGACAAGTGATCTAAGAAACCAATCAAGACACTATTGTTTGGTGGTTTCTACTTTTCACAAACTACATCACCTATGCCACTCATGAATGCGATCAACGATATGTGTGGCTGAGGTTTGTTTGAAATTAGAGAGTAGTTCCAGACCATTGTCATGGCGGATTGGTAATTGGAAGAAGGTAAAAAATGCTTTGGCCAAGGACTTGAAAGTCGCATGGGACCCTGATTTTTCATCTACATACCATTTGGATGATGGGCCAGTGAGTGTGCATTGAAATAATCGCAGTCTGATGGAATCATCCATAATGTTGTTGGAAGAGCACCATAGGTGAAAAGTCATGACATGGTTGGTAGTGTCATCTCCTGTCTTTCCTTCAAATTTGGGATTTCTGAAGGTAGCTTGGTGGGCATTGCAGGCCATGTGGGGTCATGCAATATAGGATCATTGGTGAGTTTTCTTAGATCTGGTATGTTAAGAGAGGCCAAATATGGCATCAGGAGTGTTGGTTGAGGATTAGCTCTTGCCATGGTAGGAGTGTTCTGTGAACCTGACCTTGGACGGGGGCTAGGTGGGTTGGTACTTCCCCCTTGAGAGGAAGTTGGTCCCTCGCTTCCGTGTAAAGGAGAGCGACTGGACAAAGGACCTTGGGAAGTGGACCCAAGTAATGTGGAACCAAGCAAGGTTGATCCTATGATAGTGGCACTCATTGGAGTGTGAGACGATGGTGCCGATGAGTGGGCAAGACTAGACACTCCCCCTAAGATAGGAGGGAGGTTTAGCAAGCATTGGGAATGACGAGGATTCTGTGGGTCCCCTATGATGTCCAACTAGTGGAGTGAATGTGTGCAAATGGTGGAGAGAGTAATAAAGAAACAAGAGCCTTTGTTGAAAATTTTGAACTTTACACAATATATATATCCAAATCAAAATGTAATCAGAAGTGCATCATACATAAAGTGGTTTGAAAACAAATGCTCGTGTCCTAAAAGACGTAATGTCCTTCTTCTCAAATAGCACTGGACCTTCCAATAGTACTCAACAGTGGGGTCTGAAGTCACGGGAAGAGACACTAGTGAAGGATGACATAATCAGTTATAATGAGGGGTAAAGGGGGCCTATCTCGAAAGAGATGGCGATATTTCCCAATAGCCACACAAAATCTGATCAAGGTGCAATTGCAGCCCACAATTGCCACCTGGGTAGATGTCCTAAAATTTAGTCACTAGGTACCTCGGTCAAAGTGCGACATTTAGATTTTCGGCCTAAGAAATGGGTCACGGGCTGGATCTCGTCCAAGAGGTGGGTGCCTCAAGGGGGGATGCACAGAACAACCGTACCTCGGCCTTCAACCCTTCACGGGTATCTCCCTGCCTTATGGTGTTAGGAACACTTGACTTGGAGGATTTTCAATTTCCTATTTAACAACTTCTATGGTTTTGACAATGTGAAAACCAGATAACGGGGAGTTATTTGGATGCCTATCCCCGAAATCCTACCTAGACCAAAAAATTTCTTTTGGCACCTCCTGTGGAGGAAAACTTAGTGAGTTTTGAGAAATTTTTTAGATGTAGTTGTTTTGAGAGGTTGGGGGTGTGAAACAACCTCGTTGAATTTAAATGGGAGTGGATAGTTTCATCAAGAAAAGGGTGGGGTGTTTTGGAATCTCTTTGGAGGAAACTTACTTTGACCTCCACGTTTCAAGAAGAAGCTATGTGAGTGATAAGTGACTTTTGTGTGTGAATGGGTGAAAGTGTGCCAATTTTTAATGAATTAGGTGTCACCTTGCTGCATGTGGACTTTGCTTGGTCCTTACAAGTGTTGATTACCCAATTAACTAAGTGCCTTTGGTACAACCTTGCATAATTCAAAAGTCCCTAGGAAGCTAGCATGTGGACATGTGGGTCCGTTACTATTCCTTTATTTCCCTATTTATGAAGTAATCTAAGAAAAGCTTTGAAACTATCCTAGATTGTGAGCATGTGGACATGTATGGGCCCGTTACAAAACCTTTAAACTTCCCTAGTGTTTTAAGCTAAGAAAGTAAATTTCAATACTATCTTATCTTTGTGACATGTGGGCATGTATGGGCCCATTACAATCTTAAGATGTGTTTGAAAAAATAAACTAAGAGGAGTCCCAAGAAGGGCTGTTGTCCTCTCCTAAAGGTTTTAATCTTCTTAAGTGATATGAAATTGTTTCACAATCTTTTTATGATTCTAAAGGTTGCTTGGAGGCGCGAGAGAAGAGCATACTAAGCGACTATTATCCAACTCTAGTCCCAATGCAAGTTAAATGTGATTACTGATAATTTCCAACTTATATTTTTAGCCAAAACAAGCCATCCATGTGGCGAAAATGAAAGCAAAAGAGGAAATAATGATTTTAACCCCCCAAGTGCCTATGTGTTTTGACTAACCCCTTTATATGAAGAGGGGACTAAGTGTGGTACAGCTTAAAACATGCATAAAATCACTTTTAAGAAGGCTAAGGGCCTTCCCCAAATCTCAAGAACCTTACAATGTGAATTTTTTGCATAGGTGCACTGGTCTCAGTGGAGCCAGAGGCGCATAGAGCGCATGTGCACAGACCGAAAATAGTTAATGGGCGCACGTGTGCAGAACAAAACTGTGACTTGGATGCATGTATGCACAATGCGCATTTGTGGGCCACAAAACCCATGCACAGGTGACACACGACCATGAATGGAAATTCCGGATGGAATTCTCTCAATTCACCTTGGAATTGGATGATTGGCAGGTCGACTTAGGCCGGTTAATGCACCTGCTAGTTAAATAAACCAAAAGAAAATATAGAAAAACCCAAATGGGGTAAGAAATTGATACCTCTCCCCAGTGGAGTCGCCAATCTATTGCGCCTCTTTCGTCACCTTAGTGAGAAAAATAGAGGTGCTTGCAAGCTTAGTTGGGTTTGCTAAGAAGGACATCTGCAAGGAAAAGGGTTAGAGAAAGAAATATAAAACAACAACTAAGAAATAAAACAACAACTAAATTGATAAACATAGGGACATAAGGACAAAATAAACAATGAGACCCATGCCACCAATGATAAGGCTGATATTAGTGAAAGAAAACACCGAGAAGCAAGAGGACTATGAGTCCCTTCTTCCTCCAAGGGAGGGCTCTTGGACCCCCACAAATAATCTCTTCTTACAACTTTGAAAATGAAAATGAAAATGGTGAAATAATTCTTTGCTAATCCACTCAAGGGGTGAGATGGATTGCCCAATGCAATGATGCAAGTATACTCTTGGCAATGATAGAAGATTCCTCAAGAGAATAATGGCAGCATAACTTTGCTATGAATTCCTTGAAAAATGAAGTGTATCCATGGCCTTTTTATAATATTCCTTTGAGGTATTGTCCAACTAGTTTGTAGTGTGTAAAGAGGATAATTAGGGCATTAGTAGGTCTTTAACCAGCCACCTAGTCGAATCCAGTCCAGATTTGAGTGTCAAATCAACTTGAAAGCTGAACTAGAAGTGGGTGGGAGGCTGACCACTCTCATAAATGCGTCGTTTCTCAAGTGCGCGACTTTTTGCGACAATAGCCGCGCATCGTGCACATGTGCGCGGATTTTGCGTTTCTGTTTTGCGCATGTGCGTGCGTGCCCTGTGTCTTCATAGCGCCCTTTAATTTTTGCACTAGTTGTATAGTTTTTGACCCTTTGGAAATGCTTTTGTGGTAATTTGGGTCCATGGGTGACCTCATAACTGTTTGACGATGTTGAATTCTTGTAACCATTTTGCAGACAAAATTTCAATGATAACACTGATGATGGGCCCTCCTCCAAGAAAGAATCTCCCCACTAAATAAACAAGGTCCTAAGCATGCTGGCTATCTCCATGGAAGGGAGCGCCCAAGATAGCCTCACAATATGCCTCAAACCTCATGCTCATGCTCTCTCTCAAACTCTCCAAGTGAACAAATGAGTAAATGAGCTCTTACTCCTCCTTTGTGCCCCTCTTGAACCTCCATAAGAAAACCTAATTGATGGATGGTTGAGATCATCCCATCTCAAGTCTAATTAAAAGTTGAGATCTCTCCAAAAGAATCTCACTCTCAAACCAACTTTGGGTTAAGTTCACTTTATGTCTCCTAATTCACCCACAAAGTGAGTTAATAGTCATTTTAGGCATAAATGACCAAATTTCACCTTGGACTTAAATCTCCTAAGTCAAAGTGAAATTAGAGATAAAGTATAAGTCACAAAGTACATAGTACTTCCCACATGTGTTTAAAAGCTCAAAAACACATGGGGAACACCTCCCAAGGTACATAATATTAACACTCATTGGTAAGATTATTCAAGTATATCTCGATGATTTAACTGTTTATTCAAAAAACCAATCAGATCACTTTGATAATCTTAGGCAAGTCTTTTTACGATGTAGAAAATTCGATGTCTTTAAATCTTAAAAAGTCTATTTTTTGCTTTACTCAAGGTAAACTCCTTGGTCATATAGTCTCAAATTATGGAATCAACATAAATACTGAAAGATTTACCACAATCCTAAATCTTCTGGCACCTACATCTAAAACAGAAATCCAATCTTTCATGGGTAGAATAGGTTTTGTTAGAAGATTTGTTCCTAATTTTGCTATGGTGGTTAAACCTATTCACAACATGTTGAAACAGGACCAATCTTTCTCTTGGATGGAAGATGTCGAAAATGCTTTTATAGGAGTTAAAAAGGAAATCAGTTCAACGTCGGTCTTGGCGAAACCAGATTTTAATAAAGAATTTTATCATTTGCACGAACTTGACAGAAGAAGATTTTTTTTTGTCCTGCAAAAAGATGATTAAAATAATGAGCAATCTATAGCCCATATGAGTAATATCTTATCCGATGATGAAATCAAGTATTCTTGTATTGAGAAACATACTTATGATATCGTTAAGGCTATAGGAAAATTTCGCCACTTCATTCTTGACAAGCACACACAGGTAAAATCTCCTTTACTTGTTGTCAAGTTTTTTCTTTCACAGACTCATCTTTCAGGAAAGCTTGCACATTGGCTTGCAAATATTTAAGAACATGATCTAACGATTACTACTTCAAACACTATTAAGGGATGTGACTTAACACTTCACTTGGCTCAACATCCTAAACCAAGTGATTCTTTTGAAGAAAATGAAAATGCTTTATCATCACTCTTCTTTATTGAAAATCAAAATCTCAAATTTTTTGAACATCCTTGGTACAAGGACATAATTTATTACTTACAATATAAAAAATGTCCCGATCATTTAGAATATCATCAATGAAGGAGGTTGTTTCTTGAAGCCTCTAAATATCTCATTTTGGGAAATTCATTATTTCGAAGATCTGTTGATAGGTTGCTATTATGGTGTATTGATGATACGATATCCCAGAAAATTTTGAAACAAATACATGGATCAACATATTCAAATTTACACATTAGTGGTCATTTTGCAGCAAATACTACTGCTTTCAAAATTCTAAGAACAAGGTATTACCGGCCTTTTATTTTTCAAGATTCTTTTAAATTTGCAAGGTCTTGTGATAAATGTAAAAAATTCACTGGTAGAAGACAATTTTCTGCTATGCCTTTGTAACTTGTTCTTCACGATTAACCATTTTCCAAATGGGGTTTACATTTCATTGGTCCCATTAATCCTCCATCTTCTGGAGGACAAATTTTTATACTCAGGGCTACATATTACTTAACTAAAGGATCGAAGTTGTACCACTTAAACATGCACAAGATGAACATGTAATATCTTTCTTAGAATAATTTTTTTTCTCTCGTTTTGGTCTTCCTCTTGAAATTGTTTATGATAATGGCCTTGCATTTATTTCTTCTAAATTCACTCAATTTCTTAACAAATTTGGTGTGAAACATTTCACTTCTTCTACCTATTATCTGCAGGGAAATGGGCAGGCCGAGTCAACTAATAAAAACCTGATCAAAATTTTGAAGATAATAATAGACGATAAGCCCTGTCAATGGCACACATCACTTACTTACGCTCTTTGGGCGGATGGAACCACCACTAAGTCTAGCACTGTCCATACCCCTTTTTAGCTATTATATGACCAAGAAGCCATCATTCCCGTAGAAATGGAAATCACCTCACTTAGATTGGCATTACAGGCTGAAGAATTAAATTCATATGATATTTCCCAAAGAATTAATGCTTTTCTTGCCCTAGAGGAACAAATAAAACACGCTTTAGAAAATTTAAAGAAAAGGCAACAAACAGTTAAAAAATATTTTGATAAGAAAACTAAATCTTCCATTTTCAAAGTTGATGATAAGGTATTGCTTTGGGATGTGGCTGATGTTGATAAATGAAAGCACTCCAAATTTTAAAAGTTGTGGCTAAGTCCATATAAGATCACTTCTGTCATAGGTAACAACTCTTATTTGCTTAAGGATATGGAAGAGCGAATGTTTTCATTTACAACAAATGACTTACATCTGAAGCATTATGCTGAGCCAGATTGATTTAATTGAATTGTTTTAATTCTTTTTGTATATGTTTCTTTTTCTTGTTTTTATTTCTTATTTCTTAGTTGTTTCCTTCTCTTTCATAACATTTTTGACATTTGATTCTGCTTCAACATTTCCTTTTGTTGTGTTAAGCCCTAAATAGTGGCACATTGCCCCTCAATTGAGGCATATTATATTAGTATTGTTATTTTATTTATGTCGGTTTGGGTCTATTAGTTGTAATTGTACCTCCTAGTCTCCTATATATACCAAGGAGACCTTTTCATTTGGAATCATATGGTATTTGTGAATTCATATGATGTATACGGAGGTTTCCCCCTCGAAGAGGCTTATTATATGAATTTCTCTCTTTTTAAAGGCTTTGAGTACTTATTCTGAAGTTTTTATGCTATTTTGATATTTGGTTCTTAACATTTGGTATCAGAGCTCAAGGTCTTGGGGTTTTGCTGCTACATCCGAGACACCTTGGAATTTACACTATAAAATGTTTTTTGGGATGTTTCATAAGGAACACCTTGGGGGATATTTATTAGAAAGATCAAGGTACTTTTAGTTAGAATATCAACTTCTGGGGCTTTATACTTTTAGAGATATATCTTGTGGAAGATCGGGTTCCCAATCATCTTGAATTCGGGTTCCCAATCATCTTGAATTCAGTCATCTCAGAATTTTCACTATAATTTTTTTTCTGTGATGATTCAAGCTGTGAAACTCGGAGTGTATTCAAAGGAAGTATCAATTTATCTTTGGTAAATATTTTAGTTTCTGGTTTATCCTAATTTTGGAGATACACCGTATGTAAGATAGGGTAGCTAACTAGTCCTATTAACCAGTCTCAAACATGTGTTCCAGGTAAAACAATGATATCTTCTTCATTGAGTACCCAAATTAATTGAAACTAGTTGCATTGGACAATAAAAAATATATAGTATTTTTGGTGCAAGTTTCAGAATAAGATATCACATATTGTGTACTTGGAACGCTTTACAAGTACACTCTCTTGGAAAGGCCAAAAATCAACAAGGTGTGGGGAAGTTACCATCACTTCCACTTGGCACATCCAATTTTGATCAGACATGTGGAATTACAGAGAGGAAATATCAGAGAACTACATAACGAAATTTTAGACCCATAAGGGTTGAAATTTTAAATATACACCAGAAGAAAGATCGACGAGTAGAACAACCTCCAAATTAGGGTTTAAAAGGTGCATTTTTTGTTTTTTGGAAATTTGCATATCTTTTGACTAGAAGATCCAATTGGGGTGATTCAAAAAATAGAATAAAGTGGGATAAAAGGAGTATCACATACATTTGAGAGAAACTTACAGTTTATTTTAGGTATACGTGTGTTATGACGTCTATAAATGTAGGGTCTGTCATTACTGGTCAGCGCTACAACTCACAAACAATTTGGTTCTTCCATGTACCTATAGTATATCAAAAGGCCCCTTTTGAATGGTTTCACATTAGAAAACAATGCTATGGATTTTATCTCCCACGTACCTAGCGTATATCAGGAGACCCCCTAGGATCCCGATATTTACCAAGTAAACCTTTTGGTTGTCTTGTTGCTGTAGTACAACAAGAAAAACACTCGGAGAAATCACTTGCTAGTACCTGGGTAGTTGGATAGTATGGCTAAGGGAATGGTCAAGCCTCCTTAGTTAGTGTCATGAGATATTGGTATGAGTACTATTGTTGGACCTCGCATGTGTTGAAATAATGTAACTACGAAGAGCATTCTTATTATTATTTTTTTATTAGATTAAATCCCCATTGTGGATTAATCATGTCATTATTATTATTGGATTAAATCCCCATTGAGGATTAATCATGTTATTATTATTATTATTATTGTTATTGGATTAATCCCCATTGAGAATTAATCATGTCGGTAATTGTATAAGGACCAAATCCCCTTTTGCGGATTGNNNCGGACAATTACAAAGTGCAGAATAAGAAGTCGGCCCCAGCAGTTATAATGAAAGGGCCAAAATTAATTAAAGGTGGATTTACCCACCTAGAGTGAGA
>CBVK0100502721.1:0-10429 GCA_900067695.1 Picea abies | reverse complement strand
TACAATTACCAAAGAAATAAAGAATAATTTGGGTTGAGTATATAGATATAGAAACGAGTTCCCCAGTGAAAGATGGATTGGCCTATTTAGATCATGAGTTTGTGAAAGAGAACTAGTAGAGGTTGGGGGGGCCATGGGTGGGTTTATGTATTAGGTAAATGGATGGAGGACAATATGAAAATGGGAAAATTGATGGTGGATGAGATGGAGGGATAATGGAACTATAGGGGTGCAATCAATAGAACCAAGTGTAGGATGATATGACTAGAGAGTCCATTGGGAAGGTTAGCAATATGATAAAAAGAAATACGAGGTTCATTCTTGGAAATGAAAAAAACTATCGGGACTCCCAATCCTAGGGGGTGAAATCGAAATGAATGTCAAGTTGCCAAGGGGAACTATGAATGGGAAAACTCATGTGGGGGAGAGTTCTATCAGTTGATAGTACCAACATGTGACAAAGGTAAATATACTGCAGAGACAAGTGGATGGACCCTAAAGTAAAATGTCAGAGGGTGTGACTGGGATATGCAATTGTTTACAGAGGGATTAATTACATGCCTGTGTCGAACATATAACTGACGGGGTTGTAAGCTTGTGTAACAAGTACATGCACATAAAAACCAAATACCCGTCGTGAACAATATCTAATGATAAAGAACCTATAACAGTTATTTGATAAAAATTAAAAGTGAGCATGCGTACCTCAACGTGGCTTGAAAAAATGCTCCTCTGGGGAGAAGTGAAGATGAGAACCTAGGGAAAATGAATGTGTAGATGGCTGAATTAGGATCTCGTGGATGAGAACGGATAGGAAAATGGAGGCTCTGGGCTCCTATAATAGAGTGTGGAAGTTGGGAAAAACAGGTTATATATGGATGGTGGTCCCACAATGACACCTCATTTGCACCGACACCATTGTTGATCTGGCAAGAGAGTTGTGAGGTGATTTGGAGATTGTGGGAGTGTGAGGCTACCGATACAGGAGTTGCGAGAGACAGGTTAGTGACCTTATCATCCTGCATTTTTTGAATTGGATGGATGTTAGGTAGGGGATATACGGAGGGTCGTACAGGGGTTTTTAAGGTTAGGGGCCCACTAGTGTGCGAGAAAAGGGGGAATACACATACATGTGTGCACGGGTACTACTCGGTTTCCTGCACATTATGCGTGGGTTTTTCCCAAACAGTCATGCATGCCTGAATGCACAGGTGTGTTGAGAAATCTCGTGCATAGTGTGTGGTTGTGTAGCTAACAAATGCGCATATGTAAATGTGGGTAGAACATACAAGAGCACATTGTATGCGTGTTTGTATGATGGAAAATTGTGCACCCATGCGCAACTGTGGGTGAAATATTTGTGCATTAGTTTGTTTCTTTTAGAGAAACAATCACGCATAGATGCACAACTGTATGGGGGGAATCTGTGCACTGTGTGCAAGATAAGGGGTGTATGAATTTTTATTTTTATGATTTTTGATGGATGATGTGGTTGATCAGGTGTTTCTGGGTGAATGCAGGTGATCAACAGAGTCTTGAGTACAATGTCGGTCCAGTGGAGAGAGAGGGACTGGGACCGATTGAGAGAGGATGTGAGGGAGAAACCAGTAGTACAAAGAAACTTGGTAGCCTACAGGTTGCTAAAAATTTTCGACTCTCCTTTGATATGGTCATAGGAGTTCTTACTCCATTTTTTTATTCAGATGTGGAGAACTGACCTGCAGTGCTTTGTGGTGTGGGGGGAGAAGCTGACATTCTCTGCAGCAGAGGACGTATATTTTTTGATAGGACTCCTATTTTGTGGGAGGGCATTGGCCATGCATCCCCATATACCAGGGGAGGATAGGGTAGAGACCATCGCGACACGACATTGTTCCGAGCCGAACCCTATGTTGGGTTCAACAATGCGGATTGAGGCCTTAGATGACTTGTTGACTGAGTGCATAGCTGTCATGGTGGTGAGGATCTATAGATCCTTGGGCACTTAGCGTATTACCGGTGGCCAGCTAAGAATTGTGGAGGAGGTCTTGGATGGAGACCTATTTGCATGGGGTGTGTTGATGCATACCCGGATGGTGTCGTAGTTGAGCCAGTGTCAGCATGCCTACTCTGGTGATTTTTCCTTCGAGTCAATTTTGGTGGCCTGGTTCTTGGAGAGGGTGCCTCTATTGCGCCCTCATATCCTATTGGCGCCAGTGTCGTGACAAGAGCCTCGATTTATGCAATGGACACATGTTTTGGCCTGACATGGAGGAGGGGAGGGTGGCCATTATTTTACAGCCACAATTTCTCGGGTGTGGCAATAGATGCCATAGGTGATTCTACAATATCCATATGCTGGTATGGACTACAGACAAGACCCTGACATGGTACTACCTCCTGGGGAGGACTGGGACCATAGAGGTATGTTTGTTATCTGTCTTTTTTATTTTGGTAGATAGCATTGATCAAACATGTATATGGATGTTGACACTATATCTGTGTTGTTTCGCAGATGTTGGACCCCGGGGTCGAGAAGCAGAGGTCATCTGGGATTTGGGTCAATGAGAGCCGACTTGACAAGATCCCATAGAGGTGAGGGTTGGGAATAGGTGTCGACAAGATGATGTCGATGTCGTACCATCCAGAGAGCCACGGGCAGATGATGTGACCATATTAGAGTATCTACACCAACGGTTTGAGCAGGTCCTTTAGGGTGTTCCTAAGGGCGTATGGGCCCACATCTAGGACGATGAGGTCTTGTACTAGTGTGTGGGAGTACTGACAGAGTGGCGGGCGTTGATCTGCAAGGCGACAATGGTGGGGGAAGCTATGACTGGTCGGTTGCCTCCGGGAGCTGGAGGGCCCCCAGCTGGCGGGGCACCTCTGACTGACAAGGGACCTGGGGGGGAGCTCTAGGGGCACTGTGAGTGCTGAGCTAAGATGTACGGGTTTTGGAGCCCAATTTTGTATAGGGTATTTGATACCCAATTTTGTATTTATAGGGATGATGAGACTCATGAGCCTACAAAGAGTTGTATATATAAAACTTCTTCAAGTACAACTTGTTGAAGGGTTCTTTGAGAGGATATCCTTCGGGAGAGGCCAATATGTAGGAAACTTTAGTGAGGCAATATTGGATGATGAAGGGGTCATGCCATAATGACTCAAATTTCCTATGGCCGAGAGTGTCGTGGGTGATATCATAGGCTAACAGGAGATCACCATCTTTGAATGAGCAAAGGTTGACATGGCGGTTGAAGGTGGCTTTGGACCGTTGTTTAGCTGCCTCGTTGTGTTGTAATGAAGATCAACAGTCTTCATCAAGTGATTCTAAGGTCAACAGGCATTGCTCCATTGGAGCAGTGATAGGTAAGATATCTATGGCAGTGCGTAATGTGGGGATTTCACACTTGATAGGGAGGGTGGATTTGATCCCATAGATGAGGTGGAACACTGTAAAACTGGTGGCATTTTTTACTGCCGTGCGATAAGCCCATAAAGCAGAAAACACCATATGATGCTAGTTGGTCTTATGTTTGTTGACGGTGCGTTGTAGCATGGTTTTGAGGAATTTATTGACAACCTCGACCTGTCCGTTGGACTGCGGGTAGTATGGGGAGGCAAACTCATGGGTGAAGCCTAATTTTGAGGAGAGTTCTGTAAAGATATCGTTCTCAAAATGTTTACCATGATCAGAAACTAACTGTTGTGGGATTCTGAACTAGGTAATGACAGGGTTGAAGAAAAAATGCGTTGTTGTGTCAACAATGTTGTTAAATGTGGGTATGGATTTAGACCATTTGGTAAACTAATCCACTGCCAGGACAATGTACTTGTGTCCATTACTGGATGGAGGATGGAAAGTCATGAGATCTATGCCCCATTTACAAAAGGGGTTGGTTGTGATGACCGATTGTAGAAGATTTGGTGGAGCTCGTGCTTTATTTTCATAAAGATAGAATTCATCGCATCACTTGACAATGTGGATGCAGTCTTGAAACAAAGTGAGCCAGAAGTATTTGGATCGAATGATTTTTTGGGCAGTGGACATACCCAAGAGGTGACCACCGCAAGCGTTGTTGTGGAAATCATTCAAGACTTGACCGACTTCGCCGATGGTAAGACATTGCTGAAGGATGGTATCGACCCCTCATCGATAAAGAATGTATTTGATGAGGAGGTATCGAGGATCCTGATGGAGAATGTGTCGGCGGTAATCTCGAGAAAGATGGGACCCAAAATTTTGTGTACGAAGGTAGATGAGAAGGTCGTCGTACCAGGGGTCATCTGAGGAGATGAAGAAGAGGTGTTCATTGGGGAAATACTCATTCATGGTGGAAGTTTTGGCATCTAAGGAAAAATTCGTAATGAGTTCAGCTAAGAGAAAATATTTCTTGATTTTGGGAGTAGAGAAATTTAGATCATATTCCTAAAGGATAACGATCCATCGGGCAAATTTGTCGTTGATCTGTCGTCGACTGAGCAAGTTTTGCATGGGGTTGGAATCTGCTATGACCTTGGTTGTTCAAAGTAGAATATAATGTTGCAGTTCTTGGACTATGAGGAAAAATGATAACGCGAGTTTTTCATCATGATTATACTTTAAGGGTCGTCCTGAAAGGTTTTTACTAATGTAGTAAATCACATGTTCACGCCCACCATCCCCTAATTGGACGAGGACTCTTGCGACTGAAAAAACAAAGGCTGATAAGTAGAAGATGTAATCGTGATCATAGTCTGGGGGACTAATCAAAGGGGCATTAGATAGCATTTGTCGCATCGCTTGACAGCGTGGATGCAGTCATGAAACAATGTGGGCCAGAAGTACCCTGCTCAAATGATTTTTTGGGTGGTGGACATACCTGAGAGGTGACCACCACAAGCGCCACTGTGGCAATCATTCAAGACTCTGACAGCTTCGTCGATGGTAAGACATCGACAAAGGATGGTGTCGATCCCGCGTCGATAGAGAACGTCTCCGATGAGGAGGTATCGGGGGGCCTGATGACAAATGTGTTGACGATCATTGTGAGATAGATGAGACCCAAACTTCTGTGTCTGAAGGTAGAGGAGGAGGTTGTTGTAACAGGGGTCATCGGAGGGGATGAAGAAGAGGTGTTCATCAGGGAAATCTATATTGATGGGGGAAGCTTTAGAGTCCGAAGGAAAAGTTATAATAAGTTCGGCGAGGATAAGAGATTTCTTGCTTTTGGGAGTAGAGAACTCTAGATCGTATTCGAAGAGGATAACAATCCATCGGGAAAATTTTCCATTAATCTGTCATCAACTAAGAAATTACTACATGGGGTTGGAATTGGCAATGACCATGGTAGTTCGAAGCACTAGAATATAATGGCGCAGTTTTTGGACTGTGAGGACAACTGCTAAGGCGAGTTTCTCATCATGATTATACTTCAAGGGTGGCCCTAAAAGGTTTTTACTGATGTAGTAAATGACATTCTCACGCCCGGCATCCCCTAATTGGACGAGGACTCCTGCTACTGAGACAGCGGAGGCTGACAAGTAGAGGATGTAATCGTGATCATAGTCTGGGGGACTAATCAAAGGGGCATTAGATAGGGCGACTTTTCAATCATCAAAAATTGTTTGATCATGTTCGTCCCATTGAAATGGGATATCATGGTGCAGTAAGCGAAGAAAACCATGTGCGCAAGTGGCGTAATCTGGGACAAAGTGACGTAAAAAGTTGGCTTTGCCTTGTAGGATTTGTAGTTGACGTAAAGTCTTAGGTGGTGGAATTTATGTGATAGCTTGGACCTTGAGGGGGTCCACAGTAATGTCGTGATGGGAGACAATGAACCCAAGGAGGCTCCTAACAGTAACGCATAAGACACACTTGAGGGGGTTCAAGTAGATATTATATTGGCGACATTGTTGGAAAATGATGCATAAGTCGTCTAAATGTTGGGTTCACTTTTTGATCGAGCAGTGAGGTCGTCGAAGTAAGCGAGAATGATACGAGCAAGATCATGAAGTATGTAGGTCATGGACCATTGGAAAGTAGCACCGACATTTTTTAGTCTAAAGGGCATGACGCGATAAGCAAAGGTACCCTAAGGGGTTGTAAAAGTAGTTTTGTACTGATCTGCTGGGTGGATTTGAATTTGATTGTATCTGGAGAACCCATCCATAAATGACAGTGCCTTGTGGCCGGCACAATCATCGATTATTTGGTCGATGAAAGGGATTGAGAAGTTGTCTTTGGGACAAGCGTGGTTGACATCGTGAAAGTCTGTGCAGACACAAATAGTTCCCTTTTTTTTGTTAACGGGGACGAGGTTGGAGACCCAAGAAGTGTATGCAATGGGGTAAATGAACCCGACAATGTGTAATTTGTCAATTTCGGCTTTGAGAGCCGCAACTTTGGATGGTTGTAGGGGGCATTACTTTTGGCGAATAGGGGCGATATCTCGCCATGTGTTGATTCAATGTTCGACTATAGAAGGATCGAGGCTAGGCATCTCCATGTATGACTAGGAAAAAATATCTCGGTATTCCCGAAAGAGAGCTTTGTAAGCAATGATTTCTTCAAGGGAGCATGCGGCACCAATGGTGATCTCTTCTACGATGCCTGGTTTAATGGAAATGTCAATTTTGACCGTGGGGGAGATGTTGGCCATGTTGCCTTCTTCAAAAGCATCGGGGGCAGGAATAGGGTTTATGAACTAGTCGATATGCCCCGGGGGAATGAAATCCTTGGTTTCGATCACACACAGGGAGGCATGATCAAGAGGGTGAAAGAACTCTTGTGAGAGGAAAAGTGCTCGATGATGGAACGCAGTCCAAGAGAAATAAGAGGTAGTCAGTTCCTCCAAGATATTTTCGTCACAATGGAAAATGCGAGAATATTGGGGATCCTGAGAGAGGGTAGGAAGAATTGTCAATGGAGAAGTGTCATTGTCCTCAAGGGATGAGGACTTAGAAGGGATATCGTGTACATGGTGTGATGGCTCGCTTGACATGAACCAAATGTCACGATACTGTGGATGGTATCTCACTTGTGCGGGGACTAACAAAGACATATAATGAATGTCAGTAATGTGAGCCTTAATAGGGAGAGCCTGAGAGGGCTAAGGAAGAGATGTGTGGCATACTACAACTAATGTTTGGAGGAATTGAGGTAGAGTTGGGAAATGATGAGTGTAATGGCCATATTATGAGCATATGGCACACAAAAAATTGGTTCGTAACCCTTTCTTGTGTGTGGTTGAGGACTCCTTAGTAGCGGTGGATGTACTTGGTGGAGTGGCAAGCAATGGGGTTTCTTTAGGGAGCTAGATAAGATTGTGTAACTTGGGAAGAGTAGGACATCTATTAGTGGAGTGTCTTTATCTTTCCAATAGTGCGCAAGAAGGTTTATCTCGGGGAGGGAGTGGAGCTATGGGCTTGTTCTTCCTTCGTCTTCCCTTGGTGGTGGTGGTGTTGCTGCTAGTTGGGGGTGGGGGTGGTGTGGTAGGAGCGTGCATTGGGATCTGCATCGGTAATCCATCTGTCTAAGGAGGGAGATATGGTGTAGGAACCATAGAGTGTGGGCGGAGATACCATACAGGGATGGAAAGAACCATGTTGGGAAGGGTGAGAGTAGTATCTACCTGGAATGCTTGGACTCTAGGTGTGGGGTAGAAAAAAGGGATTTGGGTAATGGCTTGGGGGACTATATCCCACACTGGTATTTTCCCTTGGAGGGAGGAAAATCTGGGACAAGTGGTGCGATGGTGTTTTCAAGGAATTCATGAGGTAGTGGTTCTCTGACTGGTGGAAATTCAATATGGGGAGGGGCCTTAGTGAGAGGAGTATTGTCTCTGATATTTGTTCCATTAGAGGACACTATACACACTTGCGCTAAAATAGAAGGGTTAAGGAGAGGTGGTGCTCCATGATAAGTTCCTAACAAGGATGGGTCTTTGAACATTTCTGGGCCAATGTTGATGATTGGAAAAGAATCTGAACTAGCACAGACAAGAGGGAGGATGTTATCAATGTTGGTAGAATGATTGGGCTCGTAATGTGTAAGTTGGTTAATGGTGATGATTTTCCCGTTATGGGGGAACATCATCATATGAAACACAAAAGAGGCTACCATCTTCATAGTATACATGTAGCTACGTCTGAACAAGATATTGTAATCAAGTTGGGCGTCAATAACTTTAATGTCGATGAGGATGGTTTTTCCCCCAAGTTCAACAAGGACATTTTGGAAGATCCCTTCAGGGGATGATGGTCAATCGTCTTAAGCTCTCAGGGTGATGGCAGATGGTACTAACTCAAGGGAGCCGAGTTTCTGCCATAAGAGACTGTGTTAAGTCATCGACCAGGTTGTAGTTATGGGCTGCCCTAGCATGAGGGTTATGTACATTTCATTGTAGAGGTATGTGAGGTATACGAGGATTTGGTTCAGTATTAGGGCATGGGATCATCAATGGTTGTGCAGATGTAGCGGGAGTTGTTTCTAAGGTGGTTGGGGTAGAGTCAAGAGGGTTGTCGTATTGACGACTGTGTGTTTGCAGAAGAATCTCTTCTTCACTGGTATGGAGGGTATTGCGATTGGTCGTATTTCCGAGTTGATTGGGACCTGGGTTTTGATATTGCCCCATTTGTGGTGGGGTAGAGTTCATCTATTGTTGGGTATTTATCACAACTTGGTGTGGAATGGGGTTTTTCAAAATGAACGGAGGTGGTGGTTGCAAATAATGTTGTGGGTCTTGTTGAGGGGTAGGTGGACGAGGGTGGTGTTGGAGGGCATTGAGTGTTCATGGATTCTTTCATCCGTTTGAAATAGACAATTTAGGATAGTGGTGAGTATAATTTACATACTCACCACATAGAGCACAAGGAAAGTTAGTTATGAGATTATTGTTCTTCCCTTGTCATGGTTGATTGTTATTTTTTCCCCCTTGGGGGTTTTGGTCGCCCCCAACGGGACGGTTTTGTTGGGGGTCATTTCCTCCTAGTCTCGGCTTGTTATTGTTTCGATTTTTTCCTTCCTTTTTGGAAGTATTCGACTGATGGGCCGGATTTTCCGTATTCAACTATTCAAAAACATGAACCTGTTGAATGGGAGAGGGCTGAACAAANNTTCAACTATTCAAAAACATGAACCTGTTGAATGGGAGAGGGCTGAACAAAAATAATGTCGGCATGTGTTTGTCCTGGTGGAGGAGAAAATTGTTGGGGAGGACCAGGAAATGGAAAATATGGATTGTTTTGTGGAGACGATCCATATGACATATAGGAAGTTGAAGTAATTCCACTACTGTTGAGGTTATATGCAGGGGTTGGGGTGAACTCGTACTTGATTGAGAGACCGAATGCATCATGGGTACCGGTGGGGTTCCTCCCAACGGCGGAGGGGGAACGACAGGATATGATTGTTGGTGAGTGGGAGAAGGGTAATAATATATTCCTCCATATGGTTGTGGATATTGATTTTCACCATAAGTAGGTGATGGGTGGCAGTAAGGGTTGAGATGTGTCATAGAACCAATCAACCCATCCACAGTGTGAGAAATCCCAGGTTTGTCTTGGCCAAATGGTAGGTGTTTGGGTGCATCAAGCAATATTGTGTACAAGTAACCTGATTGGGCATATATGAGGTCGAATTGTTGGGCCTTGTTGATGGCCTCCTCTTCTAATTGAGGAAAAGTGGATGCTAGATCTTTGACAATCATAGGGACAAGTGATTTAAGAAACCAATCGAGACATTGTTCTTTAGTGGTTTCTGCTTTACACAGACTACGTCGCTGACACCATTCATGGATATGGTTGGCGATATGGATAGCAGTGGTTTGTTTGAACTCAGAGAGAAGTTCTAAACCAGTGTCATGACGAACTGGTAATTGGAAAAAGGACAAAAAACCTTTAGCCAATGATTCAAAGGTCACATGGGACCCTGATTTTTCATCCCCATACCATTTAGTTGATGAACCGATGAGGGTTCTTTGAAATAACCTCAAGCGGATGGAATCATCCATGATGATATTTAAAAAGAACCATAAGTGGAAGGTCATAACATGATTGGCATGGTATTCCCTTGGTTTACCTTCAAACTTGGGAATGTCTGAAGACAATTTGGTAGGCATATTGGGCCAAGTGGCATCATGTAAAATGGGGTCATTCGTGAGTTTGGTTAAATAAGAAATGTTAAGGGATGCCAAGTATGGAAAAGGGGGATTTTGCGGAGGATTAGTTCCAGTCATCGTGTGTGTGGGTAGTGAACCTATCCCTTGAGAGGGATTTTGTGGGTTTGTACTTTTTCCTTGAGAATAAATTTGACTCCTGCCTCCTTGTGAAGGAGAACCAATAGATGGATTGCCTTGGGTATTTGACCCAAGCAAAGTTGAATCAAGTAACGTTGATCCCAAAATAGTAGCACTCACTGGGGTGTGAGATGGTTGAGCCGGTGAGTTGGCAAGACTAGGGACTCCTC
>CBVK0100502718.1:0-10431 GCA_900067695.1 Picea abies | reverse complement strand
CAATCATGATAAGACAATAAATGAGTCATCTATACATTTTTCCAACAATTCATCATATCAATGAAACCACATCGATCCATCTTCATCATGTACCAATGACAACTCATTGATCCATCATCATATCAATGACAACTTATTGTTCATATCAATGAAAACTCATTGATCCATCTTCATCTATGAATTCTCATTAAGGACAATACATATTACATTACATCAATCATTAATCAATCAATCACTTGACATTAGTCAATCAAACCATTGGCATCAATGACAACATGATCCAACAGATAGTGGAGGCCTTGTGAAAGGTGTATGAAGTTGTGAGGAAAGATAGCCTTTACATGTTCCAAAGCTTGTTCTTGGATGTTTTCATAATGAAGAGTTGATTTTGTCCAGCTGATAAGTAAGCCAGTAGCATAACTAAAGGTCTTCAAGATACCATCAATTACCCTCCATTCAAGTGGACTGTCATTAGTCATTATGAGAACATCGTCAGTGAAGAGGAGGTGTAGGATCTTGACCAACCTGGAGAATTTAACCCCTGTAATTCTTCCCTCTGATTGGATTTTTTTGAGGAGGAGGATTAAACCTTCCATAACACATATGAAAAGTAGCGATGAGAGAGGGAAACCTTGCTGCAGACCTCTTCCACTGTGGAAGAAGAAGGAAGGTTCGCCATTAACCAACACAACAAATGTGGCACTTGTGAATATTAACATAATAAAAATTGAACAAGTAAATGGTATGGGAGTGTATACACTCACTTTATAAGTATATAAATTCACTATTAATGTCAATGAATACATGTATTTTGAATATTATATATCTGGAATATTTATTTTTTAATAAGACATTTATACACACGAATGTTATTATATGCATACATAGTAATTGGACATAAATGTTTTTTGAATAAGATTTAACACAATGGCCATTTGTGTCTATGAATAACTAAACATTTTCTAATAATTGTAGAAGTCATTCATGGATAGGGCATCGTCCCTCTGCAAAATGCCTTTCCCACCCAACATTCTTTCCAGGCCACTAAGGTAAGGGAAATAATATTGTGGAAACATCTACTTAATTTGCGTCTGAGATAACTTGCAACATGCTTCCTTCATTTTGTTTCTCCTAATCCATCTTGTTTCCCTTGATCCATATGTGGGATCCCTAGTAGCATGAAGGAAGATCAATTGCCACTTCCCTGGACCATCAATTTTCTTCTGGACTCCTACCATAGGACGTAGGATAAGAAATAAAAAATAAATTTTCTCGTAGCTAATGACCCTTCCCATATTCTAATTTGAACTGAATGGAAAAAAAGAACATGCAATATTGTATAAGTAACACAAACATAGTATTGAAGCACAATATTGAAAACAAAACCAATTTATATTAATGAATAAACTCATGAAAAACACTACAATGTACATATTAGTATGCATGAATAGAATGGTGATTGTTTATATTTAAGAAGAGATGTGACAACTATGATCATTTGTGAAAATCCCATAGCAAGATATTCAAACTACGCTATATCATAATGCAAAAAATCATGACGCAAAAACCCTTAAACCCTAAAACCCTAATCCTAGGAGCCAAGGTGACAAAAGGAATGTAGGCCCTGAGGATCCTAACTAGTACATAAACTTCCCGTGGACATAAATTTTGCATATGAACTTTTTTTTGGGCATTATGTGGACAATTACAAAGCGTATTATGAGTTCTATATGTTTTTTAAGACGTAAAATATATGACTTCTAGGTCATGAAAATTGCCAAAAACATATGGGAAGATCTTGAAAAATGCATTTGAAGTTCAAGTATGAAAAATTGCTATGATTTTGACAAGGTTCGAGACCATTTTTGAGATGGTTATAGGATCAACGGATGGTCACCTATATTTCTTGAATGTCCACCTATCTTAGTCATTGCCCCTTGGGAAGAAATTTTCCCCACTGCATCAATTTTTATTGAATCTAGTTCATGGTAAACCACTTTCCTCGATAAAGAAGTTGCATTGCTTTGAAAATCCAATAGAGTTGTATAATATTCTAGTAAGTTCTCTTCATCTTGGTGTCCATGATATAGTCCATTATATCTTTTTTATGACAATTAAGATTTAGCTCTATACAGGCCAAGTTTTCCACCACCTTTGAGGTGTCCAATAGAGGAAAACAATATGGCCAAACCAACTCCATAGTAAGATGAGAAAGGGTGGAAGATTCACTTCAAAATTTTTCTCACCCACAACCTTGGTGATGGTGTAAGTACACCATTAAAGAGGTTTGAGCTTCTTGTGAGGTTATACAAGATTCTCTTTCTACAAGTGAAGCTATACCATGTCATCAACCTAAATCTTGTGTGGCACCAAATGTTGATCATGTCACTTTTTTCACTTGGAATTTTCCTTTTGTAGAATTTCACAAACTTGTTGTTGGATATGTTGGATATGTTCAACAAAATTTGTTGATTTATCGACCTCTTTCTAAGTATGGGAGGACTCTTCCAATATTGATGCAATGAACATAGCTACCTCAATTGGGGAAATTGGCTAAAACCCCATGGACACCTATAAGGGGTTATGGAAAATATATCCATAAGAGTTCTATTGTGTCTATGATGAACATAATAAAGGCTTTCATCCCATGTTCATGGATGCTTAGATTTGTATGATCATCATTTTGTCTACACCTATCTATCCATTAGTCTAGGGATGGAGGGACATAGATTTGGTTAGTTTGGTGTCCCTCATGGACCAAAGGTTAGACCAGAAGATACTTAGGGATCTATTATCTCTATCAGAAACAATGGTCTTTGGTAACCCAAAATGAACCCAAACATGCTCAAAGAAGAACTTAGTAGTGGATTCTTCTATGACACTCTTTTTATGGGATGCTAAGATTGCCATCTTAGAGAACCAATCAACAAACACAAAACACAATAATTAACACGCTTGATTGAGGGTAGACTTGATATAAAATCCATGGAGACTGACTCACAAGGATTATCTAGAGAGGGAAAAAGAGTGTACAGTCTGTACTTCTTGATTGTAGTTTTAGTGATGGCATCAATAGTGAAAGATATAATATATCCGTTGACATATCGTGGGAGATTTGGCTAGTAGAAGTACTTCTACAACACTTCCACCTTCATATACACATGGAAATTCCTTTCCACATGAATGCAGTGTGCTGCCCAAATCATTTCCTCACTCTCTTAAAGGAACACAAAGATTGCTTTGATGGAAAATACATGCATTGTAAAGGTGAAAGTTTGAAACTTGTTTACCTATGACCTATGTCTTGTATGTACCAAAAAAGTTAGGATCACTAGTATGTATCCACTTTGAATGATCCAAATTGGATCAACATAAAATTTTTCTTCTATCTCGATACTTTATCGGTGGAAACAATTGGAGGAATCAACTTGCAGGGCCACTTTAGTGGAAAGTACCAATTTGGAAAATTGGGGTCCGAAACCTTCTGGAGCCATTTTAAGAAATTAAACGACATTTTTTGGGGTTACAATGTATATAAATTATTCCCACACCCTTGACGATGTTCTACACTTCAAGACCTTCCAACGATGTGAATGACACCTCAATCGGATCTCATATGCAAAATTTATTCCTCTCACAAGTTGACCACCATGGTACGATTGGTTGTCATGTCAACCCCTATTACTCAAACGTGTGGGACAATGGACTATCCATGTGTGTATTTTTCAAGATTATTCTAGAAGGTCTATACCTTATCACTAATTAAGGGTTAAGGAAGTAAAAACATTAACCCTAGATGACTATCAGGCTATGTTAAATATTGGGTCGCTAGGAGGAGTAGGGGTTCCTTTATGTTGTATTGTATCTATTCCATAGTTGAGCAAAGAATCTAGGAGTGATATTTTGAGAGAATAACATAGTGTTGAGATTATGGTTATACTAAGAGGGGGGGGAGAATCAATATAAGATAATTTTTACTTTATTTAACCATCCATCTATCAATCATTAATTGAGAAACAATAATCACATATAAACTTGAATCACAATGCATAGAGTTTAACGTGGAAATCCTTGCAAGAGAAAACCACAAAAAATATATTTTATAAATGTCTATAGGAACTAACCTACTATTAAAAATATTGTAGGAACCAACTTACTGGAGACACCAATCTCCCAAGTTGAGAACCAACTCACCAAGATGTAGGCACCAACCTACTAGAGACAACAATCTCCTCAACTAAGCACCAAATAAATAAGATATCACCAGTCCAATATCTTCATATAGAGAGTACTTCTGACTTGACCTGCATGCTTCATTCTATAGACAATCCTTCAAACCCTAGCAAGCCTCATTTCATCATTTCCAGAATGTAATCATTGACGACAAAATCCACTAATGGTAACATCCCTTCACGAAAACATCCACTAATAACAACATCCACCCACGACAACATCAAAACAACATCACAACTTCATAGTAGAGCATAGAACAACATCACAACCTCATAGAAACATCACAACCCTATAACATACTTTGAGAATAAGAAATACCTTAAGAGAATCCCTTAGCCTTTCATTGCACACTAGAAAGACACCTCAACACCTTAAGCACACCTCATACTTGATCTCTTTTTTGGTTGCACTAAAAATGCAAAATTCTATCTTGTGTTAATAGTAATTCTATCCCCAAAAATGAGCTGAGCGGACCTCAATTTTATCGTTCGGTTTTTGGATGGAAAAAATCATGTCTCCTCATTCATATGGAGTTAGAGGGACTTCCATATATGATTGGAAAGGTATCATAATAATATTTCTAACCATGTAACTTGTGCTCCCATTTGAGTTAGGCATGTATGATAAAAACACCATCAAATATAGGGTATCCAAATTAACCAAAGATAATACTTTCAACAATCTCCATCTTGCAATTTTTATCTTGGACATCTGTAGGTTTGCAATATTTATCTTGGACATATTGGAGTCTCCATTTATGTACAACTCAAAGTGGGCATGTGGAAACAACCACACATTATCTCATCCTGTGAGGGACATGCTTAAAAGCTATGCCATAAGGGGACCACTTTGGAGTTATATATATTTATGTCAAGGCTCCTTCAAGGATTCTTCAAGTGGACACATCATCATCATCATTAGGGGATTCTAGGATTTTTTTTAGGGATTCTTCTAAGGTTGACATCAATGAAAACCAATTTTCCAACAATCTCTCCCTTTGGCATTGATGTCAACTTAGTAAAACAACTATGCTATGATCCCAATGACTATAATGTCCTATTGTCTTCATGTTCACTCCCCATGTATTCATGCTTCTAGTTTTATTGTTTTTGTTTCCCCCTTTGACATCAATGGAAAATGGTAACTCCCCCTGACAATATTCCCCTTTTTGTTCTTGTAGAAGATTATGGAAATCAATTTGAAGTAGAAATTACTCCTAGTTTTTTTAGAAGATACTCAAAGGTCTCCCTAGGAAGAGGATTTTTAAATATGTCTGCAATATGTTCGTTTGTCCAATCTAATCCAACTTGATATTCTTTTTTGTGACTTGTTCTCACATAAATGGAATTTAATAGGAATATGTTTGGTCTTGGAATGCATAACTGGATTCTTGGAGATGATTATAGCATTGGTGTTTCCATAGATCATCAGAATAGGCTCATCATATATCACTTTTATGTCTTGTATGGTTTTCTTCATCTAAAGAATCTACAATATATTCTTCTTATGCTGTGGATAAGGATACTGAAGATTGTTTCTTGCTCAACCAAGACACTAAGAAGTCACCTAAGGAGAAATATGCTCCACTTTTACTTCTTTTGTCATCAATACTTCCTTCACGATCCACATCCATGTAGGTGACCATAGTTAACTCATTTCATTTTATATACCATAGCCCAAAATTTGTTGTTCCTTTAAGGCATTTGAAGATCCTTTTCATTGCTTGAACATGGGTTTCCTTTGGTTCTTCTTGAAATCTTGCAACTTGTCCAACTGATTGCATTACATCTAGTCTTGAAGCTGTCACATAGAGTAGACTACCAATTATTGATCTATAGATTCTTTGATATTCTTCTTTAGATTCATCATCTTTTATCAACTTGCAACTGATAACCATAGGAGTACTCATAGGTTTACAATCTTCCATTTTGAACTTCTTTAACATTTATTTAATGTACTTGGTTTGGGAAATGCAAATGCCTTCATCTAGCTAAGATATTTGGAGTCCCAAGAATAAATTCAACTCACCAAGTAGGGACATATCAAATTCATTATGCATATCCTTGGAAAAATTATGACTCAATCTATCATCATCACTTCCAAAGATGATGCCATCCACATACACTTCGATAATAATCATACTTCCTTGATACACTTTTATGTAGAGGTTACTATCTGCATTTCCCCTTATGAATCCTTTTTGTTGCAAGTACTTGTCCAATATTGAGTACCAAGCCCTTAGATATTGCTTAAGTCCATATTGAGCTTTATTCAATTTGCAAACATAGTCTTCCTTTTCTGATAGTAGAAACCCTTATGGTTTTTCTATGTAGAATTCTTATTCTAATTGTCCATTTAGAAAAGATGATTTTACATCCATCTGATACAATTTGATCCTTTTGGATCATGCATAAGTCAAGAACATTCTTATTGCTTCCATTCTATCCTGGGGAGAAAAGGTTTCTTCAAAATATATTCCTTCAAATTGAGCATATCCTTTGCACACTAGTCTTGCTTTGTTTTTGGTTACCTGTCCATCTTCATTTAGCTTGTTTATAAAAACCCATCTTGTCCCAATCACATTGTTTTCCTTTGGTCTTGGAACTAGTTCCCATGTCTCATTCTTCTCTATTTGATTTAATTCTTCTTCCATAGCCTTGATCCAATGTTCATCATTTATGGCTTCCTCAAAGTTTCTTGGTTCAATTGTGGACGATAATGAAAAATGTCCTTTTTTAGGTGTCTATGCTTGCCTTCTTTTCTGGTTTCCACTTCAACACTTCTATCTCCAATTATTTGTCCTGGTGGATGATTATTCTGAACCCAACAATTAGGTGTCCTAGAAGGTATCTGGAAATCTTGCTGGTTGTTTTCTTCTTGTTCTGCTTCTGGCTGCTTCTCTTCTTGTTTTTCTTCTTCTTCCTCTTCTTATTTATTTAGTTCTTCATTTTTAATTATTTTCTTCCAGTTCTCTCTTGAGTGTTTCTTCAATCACTTTGGATTCTTCCATCTTCATATTTAGATCTATGATATTCTTCTTGTCTTCTTCAAATTTTTTGCTAGGGTTTTGAAAGCCTTCCTTCAGTTTACTTAACTCTTCTTTGAGATACTTGTTTTTATTCCTTTCTATTCTTAGATCACTGATCTAAAAATGAAGAAGACTTGAAAAAATTGAAACTTATTGCAAGTGAAATATTATGTGTTTAAAGCATCAGGATCAGTTTGCAACACATAGATTTAAGGATTACTTATGCAAATTATACATAGACAGCAGCATAAATATTGAACAGCAGACATAAAACACAACAATTGATAAAGNNNNGGGCTACATCTCCTGGTCCAGCTTCCAATGGATCATTATTATTAATTGCTCAAAAGTGATAAAAAACATGTCTTACAATGCTCAAACTGACAAACCGACTGCTCCAATGGCTTCAGAACATCCCAAAATCCCTGTTTGGGCTCTTTCGGCACCTCAATCGGTCGAAAAACGAATAAGTTAGGCCTCCTGGAAATCCTCCCTTCAATCTTGCTGTCTCTGCATCTACAATTCACACCCTCTTGTCATGAACCTGGTTCACATGCTCATTTAAGCACAAAAACCCAGCACCGGGTGCAATCGCGCCAACGGTGAAAACCGTAGAATGGTTAAGGGCACGTCAGTCCCTAACCGCCTCGGCACCTGGGCGTATGGCGCATATGACCATGGTTTTGGCAAATAGGTGGTTAGTTCGTTGAACCACTCCAATTGTGTAACTCCCGCGCTCCAAGTCGGGGTCATATGAAAATAGTAAAAACCATGGGCCACGTTCCAAACCCCGCACATATACAATGGAGTGGCATATGTGTTAAACCACACCCGCGCGCACATTTTTATAACATGGTTACATGTGTACAATGGAACCATGGGTCGGGGCTAAGCCCCGGCCCACCCCCATTCCATTTAATATAATAAACAAACATAAATACAATGCAATCCATATTCCTTACAAGGAATAAGCGGCGACAAGTTGGTTATTGGAGTTTGCAAAGGTATTATGTGGAGGAGAGGTCCGGGGGTCGAACCCCGTGGCCTCCAACATTTTATATATAGAACTCCTTAGCCAACCAGTGAGGGACACATGGCACCCTTGGATTGGGCCACGTGTCCTCCTATTATTGGCCACCCCAAGACACGTGTCAACATCCGATTTTCCAATAGTCCACCAATCAATGCATGCCACATCATCACCGTATGGTCTGTACGGCCCTACCACGTCAGACCGTATGGACTGTACGGACAGGTACAGTCAATATCAAATTTTTGCCTGTTTGGCTTGGCGAATAGATCACGATATCTTCTCCATACGAACTCCGTTTGAGAAAGTAAATATACTGCCGGAATCAGGAAGATGAGACAGACGCAATGGCACTGTTTTCATTGCATTCCAAGCACTTTGAAATTTGAGCAAAATTTGATCCCCTGATCACACCTCCCCATTGGGAAGATTTTGGACCTCCAAAAGACTATTCTCAGTCTATGTGTAGATGAGGGTAAAGTTCCCTCACCCTTCCAATCTCAATCCACTTGGCCTTGCTTGGATTCGTCCCTTTAAGACCAATGCGCAAATACTCCACATTTCCTCGCTTCGAAGTTCGCATTCTCCTGTCAAGGATGGTGTCTTACTGCAGTTCTGTTAGATACTCTGGAGAAAAATCATCTATGGAAGGAATCTAAACATGCTCTCCTTGATGATCAATCAACGGAATCTCATACTACTTCAAATTCTCAACATTAACAACTGCATACATCTGCATATAAGGAGGCAAATCTAAACGAAAAGCATTGTTACCAATATTGTCAACAATCTTGAAAGGACCATATCAAATCGGTTTCAAATTTTTACCTTCTCTTTTAAGCCTCTCCTTGCTGATGTAAAGCCAAACTTCATCCCCAACTTCAAAACTGTGATCAACACGATGCTTGTCATATCTCGTCTTGTACTTTGCCTGACTCTTTTCCAACTGCTCTTGCACCACCTGATGTATCGACTGAATTTGTTCAATGAACTTCTCTGCCCTATCAATGTCATATTGACCATCGACAACAATATATTTCCCAAAGATAAAATATAAAGGTGACTTGGGAAAATAGCCAAAACATGCCTCAAATGGAAACGTTTGAGTCGAAGAGTGCTTAGCTCGATTGTACGCATGCTGAACGTAGTGTAAATGTTCATCCCAAAGTTTAGGATGCTTGCTGCAATAAGATCAAAGAAGATGCACCACTGTATGATTAACCACCTCTGTCTGACTATCTGTCTGCGGATGAAAAGTCGTGCTCTTTTTCAACTTGGTGTCCATGAGTGCCCATAAACTTGACCAAAAACTTCCAACAAATCGAGAATCTCGATCAGAAATAATGGACTTAGGCAAACCAAAATGCACCCAAACATTTTGAAAGAACAATTGTGCCGTTTGTTCTGCTGTAATTTGCTTAGTACAAGGCATCAAAATACACATCTTGCTAAAATGATCAACCACAACATAAAGATAATCATGACCTTTTCTCGACATAGGTAAACCACCAACAAAATCCATGGAAATACTTTCCCAAGGTCGAGAAGGAACTGGAAGTGGAGTGTACAAACCCAACTTTCGATTACTTGGTTTACTTGTAGCACACAATGAACATCCTCGAGCATATCGCGAAACACTTTCATTCATTCTAGGCCAGTAGCAATATCTTTGCAAATTAGCCACTGTCTTGCCTACACCAAAATGACCAGAAATAAGAGAAGAATGCGCTTCTCTTATGATGTTGATCCTTTCCCCCTGTGGAATACACAACTTGCCAAGATGATACAAGAGATTATTATGAAAATGATAATCCAATTCTTCAACATGGTTAGAGTGGCACAAAGTTTCATACACTTCCTTAAAATCAACATCTAAAGCATACTGTTCCACATAACTTTCATGCATTATAGGACTCTGCTTAAGAATAACTGAAGCACTAACAATAGGCCTGGAAAGCATATCAACAACTTTGTTAAAAATACCCTTCTTATACCTGATAACCAAATGAAATTGTTGAAGAAAACCCATCCATCTGAAGTGCCTAGCTTGTTGTAGCTTTGTCTGTGATTGTAAGTATTGCAAAGGTTGATGATTTGTGTGAATAATGGTTTCTTTTCCCAACAAATAATGCTTCCATTT
>CBVK0100502717.1:0-10433 GCA_900067695.1 Picea abies | reverse complement strand
TTAAAAGCGTTGAGTACTTATTCTGAGGTTTTTCTATGCTATATTGATATTTGGTTCCTAGCAACTCCCTACATTATAATCCATATTAGTATCTCTATTCGATATATAGAAAATAAATTGAAGAATGAGACCATTTGACAATTAAAATATAATGGAAACATTATACTCTTGGGGATGTAATCATAGAAAGGAATAAAAATCTAGAAAAAAATAGAGTACAATATATTTTTTTATTAGTTCAAGGACTATACCTTTGATGAATGTAAGAATATTGTAGTAACATCCAAACTAAGAAAAATACAACCTACCATAAAAGTATAGAAATCAATAATGTAGTATATTGATCACAGAATTTATTCGTTGAATATTAACCATAATTTATTGCCTAGAAAATTTGATTTCAATAAAACACAACCCAATATCAAAGTCTTTCCTCCTATGATTAAACTTTATAAAATTAGATTATGAATAATCTCTTTAATCTCAATTAAAGAAACAAAATATGCATACTTAGACTTATTGTTTCCATTTATTTTTTTCTGGGATCAATGTTTCATGTACCATCTTTATCAATTATCTTATTTTTTCACTTCTACTTTGGCTACCAAATGTCCTTTAGACCCACTCTATTTTATGTACCCAAACAATTATTTTCCTTCTTACCATGCCTCATTATATCCCAATTACCCACCCTCGATCTAAAATTTCAAACTCCCACCTCTATGCTTATGAAATTTTGCTAATTATCCTTCATTTTGATATTGTTTTGAACTTATTATATGTTGGTTTAGTATATTCTTTGCAGTGGAAAATCAGTTACCCAACTAGCTAGTCAAGGTTGATCAACTGGGAAATTAATCAATTGGACGGTTAAGTCAAAGGTAGAAGGTCAACTAGTGGTAGACTGGTAGTCAAATGGTTCATAGACAACTGGAGGTCGATTGATATTCGACCAATGGTTGTAACCTATAATGGAATAAGGTTGATCGACTAGGAAATTAATCGATTGGACGGTTAATTCAAAGGTAGAAGGTCAACTAGTGGTAGACTGGTAGTCAAATGGTTCATAGACAACTGGAGGTCGATTGATATTCAACTAGTGGTTGAAACCCATAAAGGAATCATGAGATTCACGAGATCACAACCAATCATCTTCATGGATATGCAATTGGGTGTCATAAATTAGGGTTTTACATGCAGTAGATGCCTATAAATATGGCATTGTGTAATACTATCTAAGGTTCATCTCTTTTCTTTTGTGCCTCGATAGAAAGAGTCATGAGTCTATTATAATCATGAACATGTAATTCGATGGTTGTAGAGTTGTTCTTATGGTAATGAAAGAGAGTAAGATGAGGTTAGTCATGTATGTTACATACCTATTTGTCGCACTTTCGTCACCATGTGGGAGTGTTTTTCATAATCCATAGACATGTTGGAGGGGAAACCTATAATTTGGAAGTCAAAATACTATCTTTCACCTTAATGTTTTGGCCTTTTTTGAGTTTCAACACTCCCTACCCATATACAGATAAGGATGAACCCATGTCATCACTCCTTGCCCAGTCATAGGGGAGCGATAATATCTCCCTATGTTAATTTTGGGGGGACGATGAATTGGTTGCAACCATTATGCCTTATTTTGAGAGGTTGTTTCTGAGATATTTCAGTTGGTTAGAGGTTGGTTCGAGCTAAATCCAAGGCAAGGTCAATATTTTTTGTTCAATTAAATCCTCATTTGATCATATCCTCTCCTCAAAATTATCCTATGGTTGTTATGCCTAAAATCCTATATAATGGAGGTCATTCTTGGGTGAAAGCGGGAGGGATAATTTTATAGTATCATTGCTGGGAGAGGATTTTGGGACCAGTTTTGGGAACGTCACAGCACACGCAATTGAAGGAAAGACACTTGATGCAGTAGGAGAAGAGTAAGAAGTAGTGAATGTATGTGAGATATGTAAGAGTGACGAGCGACAATGATAGATAGATGAATAGGAGAATGACAAGGACATAATATATGAGCTCAGTGTGCATATTTTGTAAGAGATGATTATGACTAATATAATAAGAATCCAATCGTTGTGGACGTATCCCATCTTGGGTGAACCATGTTAAGTATGGTTTCTATGTGTCATTATTGTTCTGTCTATTGTGCACATATGATATATGTCTATTATTTTGAATATGTTACATGTTCTTATGATATAAGATATAATGAAGAATGCTTGTATAATGGTTATAAGAATTGCCTCCCATCCCTTCATCACTGCAGAAACTTATTTCCTCCAGTTCCCATAGATACCTCGGTTGAGACTTCACTTTCTTGCGGGTGATGCTGAAAGGGACGATATCGAAGGTTTTTGTTGGTGAATTCATGTTGAATCATGGGTATGTTCACTACATGCCAACAAATGGTTTCATTGTCGAGACCAAGATCTATCACTGAGGGGAATGTGGAGGCTAAATAATGAATATATTGGATAGTGATTAGAGGCAAAGGAGTGTGAGTTTGCTAGAGATCGGAATTATAACCCGCAGATCAACTCAGAGAAATGGCTACAAAGGTATGTATTTACATACTTACATAAGATTTTCTTTGTTGATTTCTCGATAGTTTTGGTTGAGTGGTTACAAAGGTTATTTGAAAAGAACAGAACATTTTTCACTTGTGCTCTGAGGATTCGGACCCCTGAGCTGAAAGACCAAGTTAATACAATAATTAATTGTATCTCATGCGCACTTGATTTCTAGATGGATAGTGTATTGGGGGGTTATATTACTGATTTTTCTATAGATTTTATTCAATCAAATAGTGTTATTGAAGAAAGAGTTATTTACAAGTCTGTGAGGAAGATATTTGAAATACCTGTCTACATGGATCAAGATGCTACTGTGTGATAAGGGGGTTATGAAGTTGGAATTTGATCACCCTAGTAACTAGGCACCTTCACGTGCATAGGGGGATGGGGGATGACAAGGGGATGGTATGAGAGTATGGAGAAGAGGGATGTAGAAAATAATAGATAAGGAACAGATGGATTGATAATGTTAAGAGAAGAAGAAGGTGCGATGGAAGAAGAGGTTGGAGTGTTGTGCAATGGAAAACGATTTTGGTACAATAGAAAGAGGATTGTGGCTAATAGAGAAGAGTAGCACAGTGATATTGAGGAAATAGACATCGGCGTAGTGCTCCAGATTGAAGGAATTTCACGCACAGAGGAAAAGGAAAAGGACTTTCAGCTCATTCCAGTAGAAGGAGATTCATTATATCCCATTAGCACCACTCAGGCTAGACTTTGTGTTGAACCCATGACCATGTGTGTGTCTCTGAGGTCTTAAATTTTATTTTATTCTCTTGGGTTTAAAAGCATACATGGTAGTCTTAAGAAGAAGAATTGTATTATTTTTTATGGCAAGATTATAAGAGTTAAATCTGTAGCTTTCACGATTCTTGAAGGGTTTAATGGTCAAGCACTAGAGACATAGTAGACTCATCAACCCAGTCATCACACGCCTTCGGGATTGGAATGTCTCCATATTGATCAATATGTTCACCACTTGATTGGTATATGCGAAAAAATCACTAAGTCGTCGATTTCATACTATCAGTTTTAAATGTTGCTCTTGAAATCTCATCGAATAATTTCAAAATATAAGGATGGTCACTCATTTCAATCAGGCATTTGGTATTATACAATTATGAAATCAGAGGCGTTGTTCATCCAGTTGGTGCAGCTGCAAAAGAACTATACAAAGTAGAAAAATATCATGGCCTAGAGAAATAATATTAATTTTCTTCAGTATATTGGAAATAAAGATAAGGAAATATACACGTGCATAAGTAAATACCAACGAGATTTCTCAAGGACCATTTTTCTTATTAAATGAAGAAAATATCCATGTGTTTTAGCCTGTTCACTTCAGACAGTTAGTTCTAAAATGATCATAACTAACAGAACCATCCATCTGATGCTATAAAATGAACAACCATCCAACAAGCAAAAGGAGGAGGAAATTAAGAGAGGTATGCTAGGAGCATGAGAGAGAAATCATTTTAATCTTTTCATCATTCATACTTTACATATTTTTCTTTGGGATTTGACAGGCTATGGATAGGAGGGTGGCTTGCAGAGTATCAAGAGAAACTTAGAAAAGGATTGGATGGCTTCTTTGAGGTAACTTGTGCATTTGATTAAGTTTTTTGTAGTTTTTCTATCTTCTCATGGCTGACCAGCTTTTCTAAAAGCTCCAAGAGTCTGAGAAATATGTGAGGGTTTCATTAATAAAGATCATATTAAGATTTTAATATTGTTTCTAATTTATTTCTTGATATTTCAATCATGCTTTTAAACAAAATAAAAGTGAATATTTTAAGTTTCATTTCACTCATGTACAATCTTTTCTTTATTAGCATTCACAATCTTTATCCGTTTATTTTTTAAAATTTCTTTAACAAGAGAATATTTTAAAGACAAATAAATAAACAAATCACAATTTGTAAAGGTTAGTTTCATTCTCTGCAAAGCTATTTCCTCTACTTTTAAGTTTGTAAAACAACTAACTCAATTTTATTTTTATTTTTTTACAAAAACGGTTATGGATTGTATTAATGGGGTGGACTAGCCACGAACGCGACCGTGTCTGAAATCGGGGGGGGAGGGGCTGAATCCTCACCCCCAGGGGCGGCCATGGCCGACGCTGGCTGCAAATTCGTACCCGAGGCGGTCTTCCATGAACCCTAACGCATCCCAACTAACTCAATTTTATTACTTACCCTTTTTATTTCTTTTTAATCAGTTGGTTAAATATTAACACTTTCTTTGTTATTCATTAATTAACCTTGGTATGCAACAAACTAATGTTTAGTTATTATCATTAACATTTCTTTTACTTTTGGTTTATTATCATTCTTGTAAAATTTTAACTTTTCTATCTAACTTTTATAAAAATTACAAAAATCATAATTACAAAACACATAAAAATTAAATATTGAAAAATCCAAAGAAAAAGGAATTCATGCTTGTACTTTAGGTCATAGGAGACTTAGCGTAGGGTCTAATGTGTTTTCATGTTGGGGCTCTAAACCCAGGGTGACATTCTCGTCTCTTTCCGCCTAGCCCCACAAGAGGTTGAGTTGTTGGTTCTAGAACCTCTGAGTTTCGACATCAACACAAGTTATCAAAATGAGTTTTGGTTTAGGTTTATTAGGGTTTTCCACATCAATNNNNGTTATCAAAATGAGTTTTGGTTTAGGTTTATTAGGGTTTTCCACATCAATGACAACTCGAGGGGTAGGTTATGTGGTAAGATCAAAGAATAATGTCTTGGTAAAGTAGGGGTGATACAAATCATTGCACTCTACGGTCTTGTGATAAGATGACTTATGGAATGTGAAATATTGACCAATGGGGGTGGAGAGGTTGTAACCATGAGAGAGGTATATTATGGAGTCGGGAACCAAGACGGAGAAAAAAATGGAACTAGGCATTTTCCTAGCTTCTTTTCTGCAACCAACATGTTGAAAATATATTGAAAGAGAAGAAATATGCACCTAAGCAACTTCATTTCAGAGAGAAGAAATTAAACTACAATTAAATTTAATTATTAGTCCCTATTCTAGGTATGGAATGGAGATTTTTACCTGGAGTTTGCATAATATTTCCATGTACTACCAAATTGTCTCATCATAAAGCTAATAGAGTTGAAGGTGCCAAGACACTCAAATTCCCTCTACATATCCTACTAGATAGAAACACTCTCTAAGGGAAGTGCACAAACTATCCTAGTTATTGATGGCACTAAAGAGATGACTAAACATATCATCATTGAGTTATACACAAAGGGAATCTTCATTGAAACCCTTATGTTTGACCTAATCCCACAAATTGGCACCCAATCCCTATAGTTAGTTTCTTATCAAAGTGACTTCATCCCTTTTTGACAGCATGGTCCAATGTTGGAAATATAAAGAGAATTATCATGTCCAAGCATTAACTTGATTTCCATCAAAGGAAATAAAAAATTATGGAAAAGTCAATGTATGGTCCTAGCGTAAACTAGAGGGTGGTTGAGATGTGGTATTGTTGAGCTCTAAGATGTGGTATTGTTGATCTCTGAGATGTGGTATTGTTGAGCTTGATATATTGTATTTCTATAGCCAGATCATGGACCATTTCAATGTGATACTAAAGAAATTAATTATGATGTTTAATACTTTGTTGTTGTTGATCAAAAAGTTGCATTTGTGCTTCTGCAAGGGAGGTGTCTTTGTGATTGGATTTATTTTTTAGGTCAAGGAATGACTTGATAACTCTATGTTGAGATATGAGGGGGAGAGAGAGAACTAAACCCCTCTACATACCTCAGTTATCCTCTAAACAAATTTGTTTAAAAGTGGAGGGAGTATATCCTTGTTAAGGCATTGTAGATTTGATGAATAAGGGAGTGGATCCATTTAGGTGATTGCATAAGCTAGATCTAATACCAATTGATATGAAAACATAAGAAATACTACAGAAATGAATACTTGTATTGGCTTCAAAAACTAATTACTCACATAGAAAGAACCTTATTTTATAAGCAGATCCAAAAATTAGATGGTTAACTTTGACTATGTCATCCCCCTTATATTATACTATTATGATATAGTATTTATATCCTTCAATGACTCCCTATATTGTAATACATATTAGTACCTCTATTCGATAGATAGGAAATAAATTGAAGAATAAGACCATTTGACGATTAAAATATAATGGAAACATTATACTCTTGGGATGTCATCATAGAAAAGGAATACAATTCTAAAACAAATAGAGTACAATATATTTTTTATTAGTTCAAGGACTATACCTTTGATGAATGTAAGAATATTGTAGTAACATCCAAACTGAGAAAAATACAACCTACCATAAAAGTATAGAAATCAATAATGTAGTATATGATCACATAATTTATTGGTCGAATATTAACCATAATTTATTGGCTAGAAAAAATTATTTCAATAAAACAAAACTCACTACCAAAGTATTCCCTCCCATGTTTAAACTTTGTAAATTTAGTTTATGAATAATCTTTTTAATCTCAATTAAAGAAATAAAATACGCATACCTAGACTTATTGTTTCCATTATTTTTTTCTGGGGTCAATGTTTCATGTACCATATTTATCCATTATCCTCTTTTTTCACTTCTACTTTGGCTACCGAATGTCCTTTAGACCCATTCTATGTTATGTACCCAAACAATTATTTTCCTTCTTACCATGCCTCATTATATCCCAATTACCCACCCTCAATCTAAAATTTCAAACTCCCACCTCTATGCTTATGACATTTTGTTAATTATCCTTCATTTTGATATTGTTTTGAACTTATTATGTGTTGGTTTGTTATATTCTTTGTAGTGGAAAATTAGTCACCCAACTAGCTAGTCAATGTTGATCGACTGGGAAATTAATCAATTGGATGGTTAAGTCGAAGATAGAAGGTCAACTAGTGGTAGATTGGTGGTCAAATGGTTCATAGACAATTGGAGGTCGATTGATATTCGACCAGTGGTTGAAACCTATAACGGAATCAAGATATTCACGGGAATGCAACCAATCATCTTCATGGATCTGCAATTGTTTTGGGTGCCATAAATTAGGGTTTTACATGTTGTAGATGCCTATAAATATGGCATTGTGTAATACTATCTAAGGTTCATATTTATTCTTGTGTGCCTCGGTAGAAAGAGTCGTGATTTTATTATGATCGTGAACATGTAAGTCGATGGTTGGAGAGTTGTTCTTATGGTAAAGAAAGAGAGTAGGATGATGAATTGGTATTAAGAGCGGAACAAGGTTAGTATTGTATGTTACATACCTATTTGTTGCACTTTCATCGCCATGTGGGAGTGTTTTTCATAATCCCTAGACATGTTGGAGGGGAAACCTATAATTTGGAACTCGAAATACTATCTTTCACCTTGATTTTTTGGCCTTTTTTGAGTTTCATCACTCCCCTACCCATATACAAAGAAGGATGAACCCTTTTCATCACTCCTTTTGAGTCATAGGGGAGTGATAATATCTCCCTATGCTAAGTTCTGGGGGGGCGATGAATTGGTTGCAACCATTATGCCTTATTTTGAGAGGTTGTTTCCGAGAGATTTCGGTTGGTTAGAGGTTGGTTCGAGCTACCCTCTATCCAAGGAAAGTTCAATCTTGTTTGTTCAGCTAAATCCTCATTTGATCCTTTCTTCCCCTCAAAATTATCCTATGCTTGTTATGCCTCAAATCCTATATAATGGAGGCCATTCTTGGGTGAAATGGGGAGGAATAATTTTATAGTATCATTGTTGGGAGAGGATTTTGGGACTAGTTTTGGGAACTACACAGTGTGCACAATTGAAGGAAAGACACTTGATGCACTTTTGGGACTAGTGCATGCAAAAGGAGGAAGATCGTTGAAATCCATAGGAATTTTGGGTCCATTGATAAGGGCTAAGCCCTATTGTAATTGTATAAATATGTAAGGGTTTTGAGATAGAGAGTAGGATAAGAGTAAGTAGTGAATGTATGCGAGATATGTAAGAGTGACGAGTGAAAATGATAGATAGAGAATAGGAGAACAGAAAGTGAATAATATATGAGCGTAGTGTGCATATTTTGTAAGAGATGATTCTGAATAATATAATAAGAAGCCAAGCGTTGTGGACGTAGCCCATCTCGGGTGAACCATGTTAAGTATGGTGTCTATGTGTCATGATGTGTTTATTATTTTGTCTATTGCGCACATATGATATATGTCTTTTATTCTGAATATGTTACATGTTCTTATGTTTTTGTGGACATGATATAAAATATAATGAGCAAATGCTTATATAACGGTTATAAGGACTGCCTCCCATCCCTTCATCATTGTAGAAACCTATTTCCTCCAGTTCCCATAAATACCTCGGTTGAGACTTCACCTGCTTGTGGGTGATGCTGAAAGGGACGGTACGGAGGATTTTTTTGGTGAATTCATGTTGAACCCTGGGTATGCTCACTGCATGCCAACAAATGATTCCATTGTCAGAACCAGGATCTGAAACTGAGGGGAAAGTGGAGTCCGACTAAGGAATATATTGGATAGTGGTTAGAATCAAAGGAGCGTGAGTTTTCTATAGATCATAATAATAACCCGCGGATCATCTCAGAGAAGTGGCTACATAGGTATGTATTTACAGACTTACATGATATTTTCTTTGTTGATTTCTCGATAGTTTTGGTTGAGTGGTTACAAAGGTTAGCTGAAAAGAATGGAACATTTTTCACTTGTGTTCTGACGATTCGAACCCCTGAGTTAAAACACCAAGTTAATACAATAATTAATCGTATCTCATGTGCCTTGATTTCTATATGGATAGTGTATTGGGGGGTTATATTAATGAGTTTTCTATAGATTTTATCCAGTCATATAGTGTTGTTGAAGAGAGATTTATTTAAATTTTTGTGAGGAAGATATTTGAAATGGATGTCTACATGGATCAAGATGCTACTATGTGATAAGGGGGTTATGAAGTTGAAATTTGATCACCCTAGTAACTAGGCGCCTTCGCGCGCATAGGGGGGTGGGGGTTGATAAGGGGATGGTCTTAGAGTATGGAGAAGAGGGATTTAGGAAAGAATATATGAGGAACATATGGATTGAGAATGTTGAGAGAAGAAGAAGGTGCGACGAAAGAAGAGGTTGGAGTGTTGTGCAATGGAAAAATATTTTGGTACAATAGGAAGAGGATTGTTCCTAATAGAGAAGAGTAGCATAGTGAGATTGAGGAAAGAGACACCAGCATAGTGCTCCAGATTGAAGGAATATCATGCACACAGGAAAAGGAAAAGGAATTCCATCTCATTCCAACAGAAGGAGATCCATTTTATCCCATTAGCACCACTCAAGCTAGACTCTATGTTGAACCCACAACCCTGTGTGCATCTCTGAGTTCTGAAATTTTGTCATGAACACTTATAGAAGTAAAGTTAGTTAGAGTATTGGAAGTAGTGCAAAAACCCAGAATCAATTAGTGACACCAAGGAAGAATATTGCATAGTACACAATGGTGGGGGTAGATGCCACTTTGAGAATGCATGTCTTCCATGGAGTAGGAACAGGAGATCTAGAAAATCACTTATTTTTCTGTGAATGAATTTGGACTATGAAGCAGGTCCAAGATGACGATACGAAAATCACATAGTTAGTAATGACATTCAGAGATCGTGTGTTACTCTGGTATATGAATGATCCAAATTACTTTCGGCACGAAATGAGAGCGAAGATATAATAAATCAATGTACAGAGATATCTCAGATATCCAATAATATAACAAAATTGTATCAGAGATGCAACCATAAACACAAAGATACATTAATACATAATTTTCTATTAATGAGCGAAAATGTACAAAGAC
>CBVK0100502716.1:0-10433 GCA_900067695.1 Picea abies | reverse complement strand
AATAGAAGTTCATCAAAAGAAACATTTTCTTATCATTCTTTTACTTCTTTGGGATTCGAGTCGCAACATCATTAGTTTCACTCTCATTCTTCTCTGTGTAATGAATAACCACTAAAATCAACGCTAATTAAAAATCAATCTAGAATTTTTTTTCTTTTTAGATTCTTTACACCAACAATATACTAGGACTAGCACTTTGGATTAGGCTGTGAGAATAAATATCCAAATCATTCAAGACAAACTTAACATCTTGCGATCGAGAGAGTAAAATTCAATTTTTGTATAAGCATAGCCGGGATCCCCCTCTCACATAGGGGTTATGCATGAGGTCATGTTCGGGAGAGCAACATATATTATCCCTCCAAGGTTTAATCGTTCGTAGTAGTAAGAACACATTTTGGGGGTTCTTCTTGAGGTCCAAATGTCTTCATTTGGTCTCGGTGCTTTGTGAATTCTGAATCTGTTCGGGGTCCTCTAGAGTTCTACCGATCCACTTATCCTCAGTTTTCTTCAAGGATTCCAAATTTGTTATCATACCCATATGTTCGGATTGGAATGTCGAATGTACTCACCTAGAGTTTGACTGTGAGTTGGTGTCCTTAATATCCATAATATTTAGGGTCCTTGCACAAGGTGACGGTGAAGGGAAGTTTTTGTTGTACATGGAACATGCATTGGTCAAACTCACCGGGGCTCCTTGCAGGGTAAATCCATGATTATTGTGTGGAAGCTTGCACCACGGCGTAAGTCTTCTAAGTAGGTTTCCAACGTAACTGATCCACCCTCTCATATCCTATCCCCTTCTCAATTTGATCACGTGATGTTGGATTTCATCACCAACTAGTACGATCATTGAGAGAAGGTATTGTTTTTGCTTGTTGGTTCTTCTAGATTTTTAGCGAGTGTTGTTTATTTACTTAACTGTTTTTCAAGATTGAGATTGTAGATGATAAAGGTCTTCATAGATCACATAGGATGCAAGTGTTGCCTTCGAAAGGCTATGAACCCTTAACTCCTAATTCACTTGAATATTTTTACCGTGAAGAGGTATAAAATCATTCGGATGTTAGGAGGGTTTCTACTCCTTTGTTAGAAAATAACGAAAGAGCCTTGGTTATGGTTGAGGAAGATCCCATTCCTCCTATTAACCATGTGTAAAAAGTTCCTATCGATCCACTCGTTCTTCGATTGGACTTGTTAGGTAACGTCATAGAAGAAGAGTGTCCTCGTCTACTGCCAAGGCCATACACTGAGACACAGATGGAACAAACACAACAAGATTTTAATGATGAGTACACGACCCCTGTATGGTCTGATGAAATGGTAAATCCACAACAAATACCTATTCACTCCATATGGAGAACTCCATTGGGATGTGATCTTTACGAAAAATTCAATTTTAGTCGACCACCTCTTGACCCTCTTACCTCTGCTGGTGCCAAGGTAGGATCTTTACGAAAAATTCAATTTTAGTCGACCACCTCTTGACCCTCTTACCTCTGCTGGTGCCAAGGTAGGATCGTTTGATCAGACTATTGACCATCCCATCGAACAAGTAGTCAATCCTGTTGCTACGTTAGTACAAGTCCAAAGTAACACTAGAGTCGTAATGCCTAGTCATACACAAGGTACTGTGATGGTTACTCCTACCAGGCCACCTCTTCAATCAACAACTCCTTATGTTCCACAAAATCCTGTTGGAACACCTATACATCACAAAATGCAAAACCCTTCCATACATGCTCACTCAACTGTGGGACAAATCCTGACTTGGGGGAAACCATCATCTAGTGGGCATGTACCTCCTGGGGGAAAACCACTCTTAAACATACCCACTGGGGTGCTACCCCCTTTTATTGGTCAAACCCCAGTTGTCACTCAAGCTATGGTAGGGGGACAACCTCCTTTTTCTAGAAACCCTTAACAATACTAGGGACCACCCCAAGGATGTATGTTTCACCAACCTTATCAAGGAGGAGAATCATACTCTAACCCACAAGGAGGAGTACCAAATCCTAATCCTTTTGGATTATATTATGGAAAACCTTTCCCGGGTGTCCCAAATCCCACTTGGGGTCCTCAAGGACAACAATCTTGTCCTCCCCAAGGGCCAAATTTTTACCCTCAACAAGGACAAATTGTTTACCCCCCTCAAGGAAAAATGTTTATCCACCTCAGCCTAATCAAATGACCTATCCTCCCATGGGCTACAATGTTTATCCTCCCCAGAATCAACCGGGTTTGCCTCCTTTCATGAATGTTCCTCAACAAAAACTGAATCCTTCCTAGACTAGCCAACAACAGTCATATACGAGAGGGGCTATTGGTTAAAATTATCCATCTCAACCATTTTATGACCCTATTGGTGTCCCCATGCGGCACTAGTATCATCCTCAGGTTAACCGACAACTACCATTCCTAGCCATGATGGATCTACCATATTTATCTCAGTTGACAAATGATCCCATATTACATTTTTCATTCTGGCCAGTAATTCCTGCTAAATTACCTTCTGACATCCCCAAATTTGATGGTAAGCTGGGTGAAGACCCGAACAACCATGTTATGATGTTTCATCTATGGTGTTCATCAAACTCACTAATGGATGATTCTATTCGGTTGCGTCTTTTCCAGCGCACACTCACGGGCTCAGCAACCAAATGGTACATTGAACTCCAACGTGGTACTTTTCAAAATTTCAACTCCTCAGCCATGGATTTTCTCATGCATTTTCAATTACCCATTCATTACGAGACCAATACATCAAACTAACTTCGTACATATCTCTGATCACATTCATGAGTGGAGACGACAATTAAGGTTGATCAAAGAAACCATTCCTAACCAATTGTTGGCAGAATGGTTTATTAAATATATTTTACCCCCATTTTCTCGTGACGTCGCCATGGGTGGTGTTTTAATTGAGGAGGAATCCATTGCTCACGTTCAGTACTTGGATTTGGTTTATTCCCAATCTACTACGTTATATGAGTTAATTATGAATGTTCCTCGCATGTCCACTGATCCATCCAAGCCATATTTCACAACTCATGTAGATGGAATTATCAATGTTGTCAAAACCCAATATTCGTCATAGTTGACTGACTCATCTAATCGCTCTGTTTCTGCACCTTTTACTGGCTCGACCTCACTCTCCTCCGCCTCCCCTTGACTCAAATATCTGAGGTGAACGTAGTTCAATCTGCTTCTCCAAAACAATCTGGGGGAAAGAAGAAAACGAAAAATAAACCCAAAAAGAACAATAATAATAATGAAAATCCAAAAACATCAATTCAACCACCTGCTCTGAGAAACAACCACAACAAAAACTAAAATTTTCATGTCTCATTTGTGGTGATGATCATTACACCCGATACTTTCCTCATCGCAATGAAGTTGCAAAACTTTTCAAAGGGAATTCCCAACCCGTTGTGTTGACACAGCCTTTTCCTCAGCAGCAGTCCATGGTTGCGCAAGCCTCTACTCCTCCAACGGGGGGAAATCCCAATCATCCTCATAGTGAGGAAGACTCATCAAGTGCCCATATTTATATGTTTAATGGGATTGATTTAACCACTCACACTACAACGTATGACATGCCGACTAAACCTAATAAAGAGAAGCTCAATAATGGTACTACATCGAATCCACCTCCCGTCGTCGTTACTCCTCACTCTGGACCACTTCGGATTGAGAAACCTACTTTCAACTCTATTTATGCCCTCCCAAGAGAACTATTCAAAAATTGACTTTTAATCATGGTTCACATGCCACCCAAAACTACAATATCATTGAAGGTTTGGCTCAAGAACCGTGTGCTATGTCTTCTCTCAAATTTCTACAACATTTTCTAAGTCAACGTAGAACACTCTTGGCCGCCATTGGAGCGATAGATCCAGATTCTTTGAATAATATCACATTTAACATTGATAATTTCAAGTCATGACTTTCTCACCATCTTGATTCAGATCGATGTTGTTGTCCATAACCAACACATTCATCGCACGATACTGGATGAGGGAGCTTCCACTTGTATCATTTCGTTAGGTTGTTGTAAAGGTTTGAAATCACCTATGCTTAATCAATCCCCTACAATGTTACAAGCATTCAATGGGTGAGGTTTTAGTCCTCACGTATTCTTGCAGTCCTTAGTTGTTCAATTGGGAGGCAAGACTGTCTATGTCGATGCAGAGGTAGTCGATGCTCCTCTGGATTACAACTTGTTATTAGGAATAATTTGGTCTTATGCCATGACTGTCCTCACTTCATTGGTGTTTCGATATGTACAATTCCCCTATCAAGGTAAAATTGTCACTATCGATTAGTTAGATTACTGTACCCCCAACGCTCGCACTCCCATAGCCAACAACATTCCTTTATTGGGAGATACTAAGATCACTTACGAAAGCGTAGGCGTAGGTATTTTGAAAGACTCTTCCCTTATGGGTACCTTCCCTACACCTCTTCCTCCCACCTCGCAACATATGTCCACGATCAATATGATCTCGACTATGGCATATCAATCTTACGAATAATCTTATCCTTGGGTTGTGCCTAGTCCTTTGGAATTGGATGTACTAGGTGACCCTATGCCACTTAGTCTTGTTGAGGCTTCATACAATGCCATCCAATCCGCCTCTCCCTCATTGGGTGACCAACATCTGTTGGCATCCAACACTTACTCGTTGCCATCTTGGTTGGATTCCCTATCCTGTACTTTCAATTATATCCTATGGAATTTTCCATCAGACGAATACATTATGGAAATGCTTAGTATCGAAGAGGTAACTTGGGATGATAACCATCATCGTTCATATTTTCTTCCTGGTTTAGATGAAATTGAGAAATATATACACTCTATCTTTCCTGACAGTGTTGTCAATTCTCCCCAATCTCCCATACTTACCCAGGACACTAGTTCCGAGGGGAATTTGGGAAACATATCTTTTACGATCACTATCGACATCTCGATCAAAGAAGGTATTGTGGAAAATGTTCATCTCAGTGCCAATTGTTCGCCCAAGGAAGTGGAAGATTATACCGCTTTGTTCAAATAATTTTGTGATGTAATTGCTTCGAGTTACAAATAAATGCTAGGGATCGATCCATCAATCGTTGTGCACAAGATAAAAAATTACCCAAGTGTTAAACCTGTACAACAAAAAATTCACCTGGTTCATCCTAAGAAAATCGCAGCTATAAAGGAAGAAGTTGAAAACTGTTGAATTCTGGTTTTATTTATCCCGTCCCCTTGACATAATGGGTTTCTAACACATGTTGATGAACAGTGATGAACATGTGATCCTGAGCTCTGATATTCACATGTTGAAAGGTTGGCCCTGGCTGGATTCATTTTCATCGAGAGATTTTGCAACTACATCCCGTTACGCACTACCATGGTCATTACAGAATCGAACCCCATGTACCATATCTTAACATGTCAAGTCCTTGGGGGGAAATATTCCAAATGGATTGTTATTCTTCAATAATTCGATCTTGAGTTTTCCAAATAAAAAGATCAAAAATCATTGGTTTTTACGGAACTAATCTGCAATATTCCCTATACTGATGAGGATACTGAGCCCAGTGATTCTCTTCCCGATGATTTTTTTTCCTCATTATCACATCCGACCCTTCTTATGGAGATATTCTTCTATATCTCCAAAAACAATGTTTCCAACCCGATATTTCACTTAACGAACATCGTCGTATCTGCCACCATTCTAAATGCTACCTTATCATCGACGACACTTTGTATCACCGTGGTATTGATAATGTTCTACAAAGTTGTTTAACCCACGATGAGGTTGACTGCATTATGAATGACTGACACCTTGGATCTTGTGGCGGTCATCTTTCTGGGATGGCTATAGCCCATAAAATCTTATGTGCCAGTTATTTTTGGCCCTCCATCTTCAAATATTGTATCGAGGCCGTCAAACAATACCCACCCTATCAAGTTTTTCAGAAAAAGGCACGTACCCACCTTGCTATGTTGCATCCCATTGTCGTAGTTGGCCCCTTTTCCAAATGGGGCATTGATTTTATGCAATGTAAGCCTGCCTCAATCAAGGGGCGTGGTTATATCATCGTGGTCATTTATTATTTACTAAATGGGATGAGATTGTGCCTACATTTCTTAATGATGGACGTACTGCAACACTCTTTGTTTTTAACCACATCATCACTCGCTTTGGTGTCCCACAAGCCATTGTCATTGATCATGGCTCACATTTCCAGAACCAGATGATGAGTGAGTTGCACATCAAGTTGGTTTTTCTCCATGAAAAAACATCCCCTACTATTCTCAAGGAAATAGACAAGTTGAAGCTATCAACAAAGTCCTAAATACCATGATCCAACACATGGTGGGGACAAACAAAACCTCTTGGCACTTTCAACTTTTCTCCACGCTTTGGGCCTACCACACTTCAATGAAAAATGTAACTGGATTCACTCCATTCCATTTGGTGTATGGCATAGAAGCAGTATTATCAATCAAGTGTGAGATCCCTTCGTTGAAACTCACCATGGAACTCCTGCCTCATACCTCTACTGAAGAGGAATGATTCATGTATTTAACCAAGTTAGAAGAAACATGTCGCGATGCTTCTCTCGTTAACGAGACATGTCAAAAATGAATGAAGAGTTAATATGACAAATCTGTTCAACCTCGTGCTTTTGCAGAAGGAGACTTGGTCCTAGTTTATGACCAAGCTCACGATAAGTTGGGGACAAGAAAGTTAGAACCTATGTGGCATGGACCTTACATCATAAAACGTGTATTACATAGAGGTGCCTACAAGTTAGTCAATTATGATGGAATATCTCTCAGTGAGCCCCGAAACAAGATTTACCTCAAGAAGTACTATGCATAGAACATCTAGCGTGTGTGATTTGTACACAATTGTACTATATACTTTTGATTTGGTGTGTCTTTTCTCTTGCGTGCACGAGTTTTGTCTTAGTTTCTTATACTTTGTCTTGTGATTTCATGCGCATATGACATCTCCCTTTCCCATATTTGTTGGGTTCATGGATGGCACTAGTCGACACACCCAGAACATTTCTTCTGCAGCTTGGGTCATTTACCACTCTGGTGAGTTGGTGAGTTCTGGAGGAATTTTCCTTAGATCGACAACCAATAACATGGAAGAATATCATGTCGTCATCAGACTCTTAACTGGAGCTTCCTCTCTAGGTATAACTCATCTGATTATTAACCTAGACTCTCAACTTACATATTGGATCGGTATCTTGCGCATAGATAAAACATTTGTAAAAAAAAAATGAATCACGTGTACACAAAAACATCACATAAGATAAAATACAACATCGATAGGCATCATAATATAAAAGAATACAAAATCTGTTGAGGATCCTAGTCATCCTTCTGTATCACATTGTGCTCTATGAAGCACACTACTACACGGGCCACTCGACGAAGCAAATGGTTAAGACTCTCAGGAACTCTGACCATATGTCACTACAAATGGAGAGGCATGTCTCACCTCCTAAGAGGTGGGACACTCATGGTCAAACCTCTAAGGTTCCTCTCAACCTCTCGAAGGCCTCCCACCGCACCCTCATGTTCTGCTACTACCTGTGTGTCTCCACGAAACCCAAGTGTCGGCATTTCCATCGGACGTGGTGCACCTCTGTCTGCATGATGAAACAAAAATATCCTTAGATCCCTCATTGTACACATAAAAAAAAATATAAAATACAAAAACAAAATGCGTGGCAAGTTTTAGTTTTGTACTTGACGCATCCCACTGAATGCCCTCGGGGAGCACCAAGTCTACACTACCTCGAAAGTTCACTCCAACATAAGGAAAATCCTCAATGACAACTAGTTGTCTCCTCCACCAAGTGAAGAAATCAGTTGTAAATCTAAAAGTTGAAGGCTCATTCCCCAATCTTGGGGATGGACCAGTCCATCTCTCCATCCGTGGCTCAGTCGCAGGACGCGCTATCAATGAAACATGTGGTTGCATCTGGGGAATCGCTATAAAAAGAATGAAACTAGAAAAGAACCATATCCAAATTTCTTTTGTCTACCTATCCTACACTTTGATTTATGTTCATTAACATTTCGAAGAAACCCTGCGCTCTAGTTAAACAACCTGGGCTCTACACATTGTAAAGCATATGACATCTGTGATTTTGAGTCTAGATGAGCACTAGTACTACCCGCCAATTTGGTGATGGATAGTATAATCAACTAAAGTGCCAATTCCCTTACATATTTGATTACGATTTGTCCACCTATCAAGCGCGATCCTGGTATAAAATTCTCAACAACATATGCCTCAGTTGGCTGAGGATTTGCTCGGTGTTCGGACAAGAGGATAAGAGCCCCTCTCCTTGAGAGCCCCGTTAGAAATTAGACATCATGAAGCTCAACATCGAGCATGTGTTTCCCAATGCAAAATGATTTTTTGGCATCATCCCACAAACTGATTAGGCACTCAAGTAATAATACTTCTTTCCTCATGTTCTTTAGCTTAAAATACTTGAGTAAACCGCAATTTTTCAAAGTTGCCCTTGCTTGAGGTGTTATAGAAAGATTTTCCTCACCTTATGCAATCTTACACAGAGGTCCTTTTTCCATTTCTCTATGCAGACTTGAAGTCCCTTTTTTCAAGTCCCAGAGATAAAAACATTATTTTTCCACATATATGTGCCCTTCATATATTACAACATGCGTATACGCAGGTTGCACCACTAAAACCTGCGTACATCAAGATTTGTGCCCAAAATTAAAAAATGGTGTCAGGTTTCCATGTCACGTCATGAGATCTATGATCCTTGGCCTTCCATATACTAGAAACGTTCTGAATCAACCCTTCAGTTCCACTTGAAGGCTATAAATGGGCCAAATCCAAGCTATGGAAAATAGGAGAAAGAATTCAACTTTGAGAGAATAGTTACTCTGGAGAAATTATTCACTTCACATTGAGCCTACATCCCTTTGTCCTTTAAGTCTGAACACATTGTTCATCCCCCAAGCTCTTCCCTTATTAATTGAGAACCTCTTTGTCTCTCTTATATGAGCTTGTATTTGGCGGAGGATTGAAGTGGTGGAGGCCCAGCTCGAAGGAACCTAGTTTCTCAATTCTGAATCATGTTGAAACGGAAGTTTGTAACTCATTCACTTATGTTGATTACATCTTAATAGAAATANTAGAAATACTCTTTTCTCGTCCAATTAATATCTCGCAAATATTTGAATTTGTATTCCATGGATGTATTTTTTATGAATGTTGATGGATTATGCTATTGAATGTGCTAACATTATATATTATTACCATATGCTTGTGTTTCTTGGTTGTTGAGAACTAGTTGCAGGTGTATGGCTTTGGGTCAAGTGCTCAACGATGGTCTTCATCGAACATCTGGGCGAGGTAGACCTTTTATCTTGTCTTTCTAGCATATTTTTTTGTATAGCATACTTGATATTAAAGTATTTTTCTACGGTCATTTTCATCTGTTGTGGTTTACCCCTATCCATAGAGAGATTTTCCTCATAACAGAATTGACGACCATATTGGGGATAGAATTTCTTTTTTCGGGGTTTGGATTGTTTTTCTCCTTAGATTGCTCTCATTTATATTGAGTTTCTTGTCGTATGATTGCTTGACAGCCTCTGTTCACTCTGAGTCTGAGTTTATTATCCTTCTCCTTACCATGGTTGTGTTTTGACACATATACATTTTTTCTTGACAGACGTGTACATATGCGTTTTGTACTTCTGCAAGCTTGTACATATGCGTTTTTGCCTTGAACACTCATGTACATCAACCTTTGTTGCTCGGTTGATGGTTTTGGTGGTTGTTGGGTAGGTTTTGATGATTGTTGAGTCTTCTTAGGTCTCTCTGGTGACTATTAAGTGTTCGTGGAATGATACAAAACCTCTCTTTCATTGAATTTTTGGGTGGTTCCTTTCTCATCATCTTTTTCATTTGGATTGTCCTTGCATCTTGGGATGGGTGTTTTTCTCCTTGATATCCTACTTGGGTTGTCTGTGTCTATACACAATAGAATCTTTATATCAAGATGTTGTTCAGTCCTTGCATTTTCATTTTATTATATTGAAAATACAAAAATATTAGGCATTTTACATTGATTGGTTTTCTATCTTTTGAGTATTTATCATTAATCTTAGTACATTTAAATAAAGATTGCATTTTATTTAGAATTGCAGAACTGAATTGAGAATTTCATTTTGAAAATCATATTATTTATTGGAAATTGAAGTTAGGACTTTGCATTGAATTCATATTCATTTATTTACTTGTTGAGTCATAACATCACTAGTTTCATGACCGCACCTTTTTTAGTAAACAAGGTCACTAGAAGTAACGTTGATAATTTAAAATTGATTAGTAACGATTTTATTTTTCTAGGGTGCACAAACTAGCTTAGGATTT
>CBVK0100502715.1:0-10433 GCA_900067695.1 Picea abies | reverse complement strand
TATGGGTACATTTTGGGATCCCACAAACCATTATCTCAGACTGTGACAGTTGGTTCCTCAACTCATTCTGGTTGAGCCTCTGGTCACTGCTGGATACCAAGCTCACCAAATCCACTACCTTCCACCCCTAGAAAGATGGCCAAACTGAGGTCTTCAATCGGATGGTCATACATATCATGTGCATGTAGAATTAAAAACACCCCCGCACATGGCATGAGAGTCTTCCCTATGTCCATCATAGATACAACCGAGCCCTGCATAGCTCAACTGGCCACAGCCCCTTTCAGGTGGGGTTGGGACTCCAACCATTGGGCCCCATGAATGTTGCACTACCCCTGGTGACCAACTCAACCAACTCGTCCCATGCTCCACTAGAATCACCCCCCCTCTCAGTAATCCAACAGATTGTACATTAGTAGAATTATCTATTATTATTTCTACTAACTTAGACGTAGGTACTAAAATTTGGACTTTATTTTTTGATGGATCTGTGTCAGAAGGAGTCAGGAAAATTTTCATTTTAATAGACCCAATTAGAAAGAAGAATCTAATCTCTTTCCAATTATAGTTTGAGTACACAACAACGTCATTGAATATGAGGGATTGGTTCAAGGTTTGAAGAAAGATATTGACCTCAAGGTAAAAATTTTAAAGGTTTTTGGTGACTCGTAGATCATTGTTAGATAGGTAAATAACTCTATAAACTATATGTCTCCATATTTAAAAGTTACTAGCTAGAGGTATGGAAGTTAATTGATAAATTTGAATCATTTAATATTACTTCTATTCCTCGCTTGAAAAACGTTGTTGTCGATACTTTGACTAACATAGCTTCAATATTTGTCTTGTTAAATAATGGTTTTTCTATTGAATTATTTTCCAAACCTGCAATACCACATAAAAGCATGAATTAGAGGGTGTTCAATTATGATGAGAAGATCAAATAGTTCCTCACCAATTCTGGCACCTTCAAGGATTTTCTCATCAATGTTGAGGAAACCAAAAAGCGTGTACATAAATGTATAAATAACTCACATGACTTCAAAGGTAACCTACTATCAAGAGGTGTGCTAACTTTGGAAAATCTATTCGATCTGTAATCAAATTTTAAATCAACTATCAATATAAGACAGATAGCTCTTTCATGATTCACACATTATTCAACCTGGGTACCTGAGAGAATCCCAAATTCATCAATCTAGGAACATGTTGCACTAAAGGTGAAAATCATTCCCTCATCCAATTTTTCACAAAGTACACAAATGTATTTTCTTGGAATTATGAGGATCTCAAAATGTATGACACCAAGATTATATAACATGTCATACCTCTCAAGGAAAACATGAATCCTTTTCAACAAAAGCTTCATAAAGTTCATCCAATGTTGGAACCATTAATACAAAAGGAATTGAAGAATATTATGGATTCCAAGATCATATTCAAAGTGAAACATTCAACATGGGTGGAAAATATGGTTCCTGTTAGAAAGAATTCATGGAAAATTAGACTTTGTGTATATTTCTAGAATCTGAATCAGGCATCTAACAAAGAAAATTGCCCTTTCTCTCCAATTCAATAGATCCTCCAGCTCATATCTAGTTCTAAAATGTTCCCATTATTAGATGGCTTCTTCAGCTAAAATCAAGTTTTAGTGGCCAAATCTTATCGATCAGAGGCTAAATTCCACACAAAATGGGGAATATTCACCTATCACAAAATTCCATTTAGGTTAATAAACATAGGTGCGACATTCCAAAATGCCATGGGAATTTCCTTTAAAGAGTTGATTAGTCAAAGCATCATGGTCTAAATCAATGACATCGTGATTTATTCCAAGAATAGGTTAGACCACCCACACCATCTGAAACAGATCTTCGAGAGATGTATAAAATATGGTATATCCCTTAACCCAAAGAAAAACATATTTTTGTTTTAGAAAGAATATGCTTGGGAACATCATCTCTAAAATGGGATTTTTTTAGATCTAGAAATAACTAAGTCTATAATGTGGATACTCATGCCTAATAGTAAGAATACCATGCAATATTTCTTTGAAAAGATAATTTTTTTATGAAGATTCATGGTTGAATATACTGAAATCATCAAGCCTCTTCAATAGATTATTAATAATCATTCTCAGTTTAAATGGACCTCTCTTGAGAAGGAATCTTTTGATAAAGTGAAATTTTCCATAGTTGCATCTCCTGAATTACATAACCCAAACTTTGTTAAGGACTTTTTACTATACACTTTTGTTTCTAACCATTCCCTTGCAACGATGCGCACCCAGGAAGATGAGCAAGGGAATGAGTGCCAAATTTAATTAATGAGCACTGGTCTACAAGGGGATGAATTGGACTACCCATTGATTTATAAATAAACCTTTGTTGTTTACAAGGTAGTTAAACAATTCATACCCTATATTCAAAATAACCACACCAAGGTAATAGTGCCCCACCCAACAATGAGATCAATGTTTGTATCAAAAGAACTTGATGAGCGAAGAGGAAACTATATGACCTCCATGTAAGAACATTACCTAGAGCTCAAACCTGCCACATAATAAGAGGTCAAGGCCTATGAAATTTAGCAACTGAAGCTTTGGATCTAATTGATTCATCTGAAGAAGGTTGGGGAAATGAGTTCTCACTCTACATGCAAGAAGTTCTCGATGTACTTGCCCATACTTTTTCCTATTAAAATTATATCAAGTAGTATTTATAGGATGATACCTCACCTAGTCATCTGAATTCCAAGCAGAAGAGATCCTTAAGGATCCAATCCTCTCAATACCATCTTATCAACAACATTGTATTCCATAATAATTATGATGGTTTATTTAATAGGTATCTCAAGAAGCAAGATGTTTATGGATCCACTAGAGGACACTTCATTGGTGATACAACAACCAATAAGATCCTAAGAGCCAGGTATTATTGGCCAACAATTTTTAAAGATGCAAACTCTTATGTTTGAAAATGCTTGACAAGTCAATAGTGTGCTAGTAGGAAGAAGAAATCAACAATCCCTTTGTATCCCTTGGTCATTGAGGAACCATTTGAGCAGTGGGATCCAAACGTTATCCATGAGATCGATCCACACTCTTCCAAACAATATATATAGATTTTAACTACAATGGACTACTCCACATAGTGGACTAAGGATATACCTCCAATGAAGGTAAACAAGGATGTTGTGATTCATTTTATAGAGAATCATCTGATCACCAGGTTTGGCATGCCAACCACTCTTGTTTTTTATAATGCTATATATTTTTCTTCCCTAAATTCAACTAAGTTTACTTTAGATAGAGGTACCATCTTGCAATATGCAACTAACTATTACCCCCAAGGTAATAATGTATCTGATTCCACTAATAAAAACCTAGTCAGTATCCTCAAAATGAACTATAATTGACCATCATAGTTACTAGAAAAATGACTTACCCAATGCTCTTTGGGATGACAGAGTAACCCCAAAATCCTCTCTAGGAACATCTCCCTACTTCTTAGTCTATGGGAACTAATCCATCCTTACCCCAAATATTTTCTTGCCATCTCTCTAGTTATCCTAGACCTCACATGGGTAGAACTTCCCAGTCATACAAAGGAGGGTTGACACCCTGCTCAAGCTCGAACAAGAGAGAGAGAAGTAAAAGAAAAAAAATTGTTGTTCACCAAAAAAGAATTAAGAAATGGATTGAAAAGAAGTCTGTAGGAGAAAAGGATTTCCATGTGAGAGACTTTGTGTTAAAAATGGGCAAGACACATGAAGAAAAAGGTCAACATTCTAAATTATGACAATTATGGCTTGGTTCTTACTTGGTAGTGGAAAAACTTGGCCCAAGAACGTACAAACTGCAAAACCTAGAAGGAGAAGTAGACCTCCTTCCTATCAATGGCCAAGTCCTAAAGAAATACNNNCTCCTTCCTATCAATGGCCAAGTCCTAAAGAAATACTTCAATTAACTATCTCTTGACAATTAACTTGTACATATGTAGTTTTCCTTAATTTTATCTTTCTATATTTGCATTTGAATTTTTCTTGTTTTGTTTGTTTGATTTGAAATATTCTCATTACTTTCCCTGCTTTTAGTCATTTGTTTTTCCTAACTATTTCATTTTTGAAGAATGTTCTTTTTCATCCTTTTACAAGCACTGATCACTTGTTTCTAGTACTTTTTTTTATTCAAGGTCCTTGAGTGGAACTGATCAGAATTATGAAAATCCACTTTGAGCCCAATGGATGAGACACTAGTTCTTATTCTATGTTCATTACACATGAAAGTACTTATCTTGCGAGACATCATGACACTCGAAAACTTCCAAGGACATGGCATGTTGCATGGAAAGAAACTTTCACCATGACAAACTGCACTTGTCAAAACTTTCCACTCTCACCACATATCGTGCCATAAAAAAAAATTGATGCAACGCAACTCGAAAATTATTTAAGCTCCGTGACCACTTTTTCATTGCATCATGCCAAAATTTTAAATAATGTGACATATTTCACCCTCATGAACTTTCATCAAGCCACGAATTTTCACCTTTGTCACACTTCAACAACTATTCCTTGCACACAATAACATGATTTGACCCTTGATGTGACAATATTAAAAACTGAAAAAGCATCAAAATGGCCACATTATGAATTATAAAATCAACTTCAACCATTTTCTTTTTACCATTTCATTCCATCACTTGTCGTTTTCTCCTTGAGAACATTAAAGCCTTTGGATGCATGGAATTTCAAGACCACCGATCTACTCACTGTATGGATTCACACAAAAACCCAATTTACTTGTTCCAAGTATGCATCCACTGCCAACATGGTTTATTCTATTTATTTTTAATCTTCAAAGGATTTAAGTGGACATGGAATATACCCTACCTAACAACCTTCTACCATGTGACCCTAGGATTCCCCAAAAACTATAATAAATGGAATAATCAAGGATATCATCCTTCTACCATGTGACCCTAGGATTCCCCCAAAACTATAAGAAATGGAATAATCAAGGATATCATGCACCCACTTGACCCAATTTATTGTATGACTCCCATGTCATGGAAATATTCTTAGAACCCAACTCAATCTACTCACTGGAGTGTGTTAGCAGGCATTTTAAAAAAATAAAAAAATTAAGGGCCATGCCCCATCACCAAATCCCTCATCAAAAGGAGTGATGCCCTCAATATGCAATGCCAACTTACCAATAACGAAATGCATCATACATAAAGGATTCTCCTGGGAATGGAGGATGATATTAATTTTCAAACCAAAACCTGCATGAGAGATTTTTCTTCTCCTTCCAAACCCAAGTGGATGTTAGCATACTTATATGTAGATTTTGCAAAGAAAGGGTTAGGTTTTTTTTTGGTAAATGTATTCAATCCCTAATCTCCACAACTCCAGCCACCACTTATATAAGTGAACCCATGGAGGTCCATCATTAAATGGATTACACCCTAGAGACAACTATAATAAACACGAGTCTTATGGGAACTATTAAGAAAACATCATCAAGTATAGGAATTTTCTCTCCTCAAGGTGACCACCAATAAAAGATAAGAGTTTTTGAATCCTCTCTTACTTATTTCCACACAAGCATTGATATCATTTTGAAACTAACAATGCTAATGTGGGATGTTGTTAACATGGATGAGTTGTAGGATCTCAATATGGATTCCAAGTACAGAAAGAAAAAGGACCCTATCATTGAATTGAGCCCAATCCACGATGAGGAGCCAAAAATAGTTGTTGGTGTCCCAGGACCAGCATATGGTGACAAAATATGTTGCATGGAGACTAGTCTAATCTACAAATGGGGATATTTATAGAAAATATTTTAGGAGGAGACATATCTAGTTATACCACACCTCAGGGAAATTAACATAGATGAGGGAGTCTATGAATGAATCAAACACTCCCAGATACACAAAGTGGCTACGCACTATGTTGTGTTTCTTTGTGCATATACCATCTCTTGAATCATCAACCAAACTAATGTTGATAACAGGATTATTAGGGATAAAAATACGAAATCCATCATGTTGTTCCAGGCCTCTAACTTAGATGTATATTATAAATTCCCCATAGCATAGATCAACTGGCGAACTTTTCAATCACTTCCTAATTAATTTAGTAAGCAACTGAAGAGTTGTGCATTTAATTATCAATCTAATTAATTTAGTAAGCAACTGAAGAGTTGTGCATTTAATTATCAATCTGAGGTCGTATGGAACTTACGAACTGTCGTCCATTGTATATGAAAGTATGATGTTGTAATTTCCAATGGGTTGTAGTACTTCAAGATATAAATACGCTTAAACAAGTCACCAAATTAAATCACACCACTTCTTGCAATTAAATCCATACTTGTAGGAATGGAAACACACTTTTGCAAGAAAGTGAATGCCACACTTGCAGGAAAGTAAATGTCAAACTTGTAGGAAAGTAAATGTCACACTTGTGGAAAAGTAGATATCACTCTTGCAGGAAAGTAAATGTCACACTTGCATAAACGTAAATATCTCTCTTGCAGGAAAGTAAATCACACTTGCGGAAAAGTAAATATCACTCTTGCAAGAAAAAAAATCACACAAGCATCAAAGGTGACTTGTTAAAATGTTAGAATGATCTTGATTAATGTGACAGATATGTTATGGCTCATGTACTGATATGAAACAAACCTCAAGCTATAGAAATCAAACCACACTATGCTATAAACAAAGGAAATAAACTAACCTGAACTGCAATCAAAACAATTGTTAACCAAAAAACTAAATGTTGTAATATAAGTATAGAGTTGCAACAACAAGAGTTAAAACAACTGGAGTTGCAACAAAGTGTTAAATAGAGGAATTGCTGGAAATAAACAAAAATACTTAATATATGCTACAAATACACATTAGTTAATCATAAGACAGGATTTTGTAGTGTCAGCATGGAGTGGTGACAACATGAGTTGCAACAGTGGAAAGATACGAGAGTTGCAACAAAGTGTTAAATAGAGGAATTGCTGGAAATAAATGAAAATATATAAAAGTTGCTACAATTTCTCATTTATTAGTTAGAAAAAAAAAATACCATGTAATATTAGTAGTGAGTTATGACAATCAAGAGTTGCAGCAATGAAAAGCACTAGTTTTGAAGCAAGATGTTAATTAGAGGAATTGTTGGAAATAAAGAAGTTCAAATACAACTACTTCTATAAAGTACGGAGAATACAAACAGTATCAGGATAAGGAGGGGGCCCACCCTCCTTAGGTGAGGTAATGGTTTATGAAAATAATAGGGTGCTTAAATGCTCAACAGACCGTCAATTGGACAAGAACAAATGAAACTTATATTGATTGAAAATATGCAGATCAATACAATTCTGTTCAAAAAAATTCTTTTGTTTTTTCTCCATCCCCTCGATCAGAGAGAGCATGGGCCTTTATACACAATGGTTTCTTCCTAAATTAATCAAGAGAATCGATGGACATCCAAGAGAATTGGGTTGTCTCATCTCCTTATATTGTTTTCTCCAAAAGATGGAAAAATTTGGGCACATGCTGAGTAAATCGGCCATATGGCAAGTGGTGGTTGAGTCATCCATTCCCTTCTAGTGCCCAATTGCCATTGCCATGTTCCTGCATGTTTTTTTTGACTAATTTGTTGATCCATGGATGACAACTATGTATTTGACTGATGAGTTATTACAACAGGAATGAAGTTATAGCACCCATATCAGAGTTGCAACAAAGGTGTTGTAGTGAGAGTCGCAACAATAATGAGTTGCAGCAATGCTCCTGTAGCGAGAGTTGTAGAAATGGTGAGGCAAGAGTCACAACATGGTGAGATTTGTAGCACTGATAATTGCAGTGATGACAAGATTTGCAGCTTTGAGTGTTGTAGCAACAAGAGTTGCAACAATGACAAGATTCGCAGCAATGGTGTTAGCAACCCATAGTTCCAGTAGGTATGCTCGAGTAGTCAATTGCAACAGTTCATATTCAAGAGTTGCAACTCTTGTGTTGGGAAGGTACATGTGTATCCCTATTCATGTATACCACTGCTAGCACAAAAGGAAATAATCTCTTGAAAATTCATAAGAATAAGTATTGAAATGGCATGTTGAGAGAATAATTATACCTGACCAAAAATGTATCATTATGAATGAAAAGGGTATTAATATGGAATGAAAATGGGAAAAAGGGTGTACAAAAAATATTGGACAGGTGCTATAAAGATGTCAATTTGCACCCGTCATATCCCCTAATCAAAATAATTACATGTACCCATGCAACCAAATAATTATTTTGAGTCTGAGAATGTGAGACTCCCTTGGAGGTTGTTGATGCCATAATCAGTTTTCTCTGCCTCGGGAGTAGAAACTTCTTCCTCATCTTGGTAGCCTTCTAGAATTGTAGCAATAACTTCACCTAAAGTTCCCCATGTTGGTTCTTGTGTGACTGCAGGGTCCTTCCCTTATTTGTAGTCTTACAGGATTGTAGCAAGGCCTTCTCATAAATTTCCCCTTGTCGGTTCTTATGTAACAAAAATATCCTTCTCTTGTGATGCCATTGTTTCTTTATCATGTGCCTCCCCTCATGGTTCTAGTGTGGTAGCAGGGTGATTGGCCTCTATGACAGTATGGTGAGTATCATGTGTTACTTCAACAACTTGACTGCCCTCTTCTAGCTCGTGTGTGATAGCAAGGTTAGTACCCTCTACCGGTTCAACATGATTATTGGCCTTTGTGACAGTAGGGTGAGTGTTCTCTACTAGTTCAACAAGGTGACTTGACTCTGCTACTTCTTGTGTGAAAATAGGGTTAGTACCCTCTGTTTTTCAACAAGATGGCTAGCCTTTGTGATGGTAGGGTGAGTGTCCTCTACTGGTTTTGTAGTAATGTATCTTGATTATTGGGAAAGGTAGCCTAGCCTATTCAAATTCCTTTCCTCTCTAAGTTCATATCATAATAACTTGAGAGAGGCATGAAGCTTCTTGTTCTTCTTCTCAACCACCCATTTCTTCCTTAAAAGTGATATATACAAAGGTGCAAGCAAAGGGGTACTTACTATTTTAGCTTTCCTGATTTTGGCCAGCTCTAGGGAAGTAGCGGCCTCATTTTCTTATGGTGTTGCAGCTTCTTCGTTCTTTGTGTAGAGCTCCAGAATTACAGTTAGGCCATATCCTAAAGTTCCCCCTGTTGGTTCTTGTGTAAAAACAAGGGTTTATTCCCTTATCTCTTCATCATTTGTAGTCCCGACAGAGCTTTGACCATCCCTCATCATATCATCATGATAACATTCCCCTATTGGTTCTAGTGTGACAATAGGGGTATTTTCGTGTACTGCAACTGCTTCTTCATCCTATTACCCTCATGTTACTTCTTGTGTAGTAGTTGGGTGTTGGCCCTCGACCAAGTTTTGGAGAACCTTGGTCGTGTTTGACCACTTTTTGGGACTTTGACAAGCTGGTCAAAGATGAAGCACCAGGCGAAGCGGAGATCGCAGGATATCGCCCCCTTTTTTGCGGACTTTTTGGGTTTAGGGTTTATCTAACGGGTATGGGATGTTGTCCCATGGATCTTACCCATGTTTAGGCCCTTTTGTAATGTATAAATAGAAATCTAGGTGATGTAAGTAGGAGGTTCTATACTAAGTACAAGTGATTGTAAGAGGCTTTGTGCATGCTATGTGTTAAGACTTGCTGAGCTAAGTGCAAGTGACTTGTAGTGCTTTGTGCACAGACTGTGTAAGGCTTTGTGCTTGGATCTAGATCAGGGAAGGAGGATCTAAAAAGGTGCGTGTAGATCTCCTGTCCTATGTGGAGTTGGCTTTGTGGCTCTGTGCATGTAAGGAGGTTGGAAGAAGCTAATAAAGAAGAAGAAGAGTTGGTGGACATAGCCCCACACTGGGGTGAAACACATATATCATGTGTTATGGTACTTTGTGCTATGTTATTCATGTGTTTATGTATTTATTTGATTAGTGATTTATTCTAGATGAATGTGTAATGCTTAATGATATGAATGAATGTTAGATCTGAACTATTTCTATGTGCTAAGTGTTTGGATGTGTTAGATCTTGTTGAATACTGTGTTGTTTTGTAATTAGGGTTTTACCTGTGATGTGAATAAGGGGTTAAAGACTAATGAATGTTAACTGCTAAGTACTCTGTTAAGTATTGTGATCACATATCCGTGTCCCAACTAGGTTGTAGATACTTGAGTCCTACAACCCCCCTACCTCTACCTCGGGTGAGACTTCATCTGCTTCGCAGGTATTGCCGAAAGGGATGATAGTTAGGGTTTTGTTGGTGCATTGTTGAAGCATTTAACCTAGATTCTTCCCCTATGCCAACAAATGGTTCCGTTTCTAGGACCTGAAACTGTGATTGCTGGGAACTGAAGAAAAGAGAAAGATTTGTGCGTAGAT
>CBVK0100502714.1:0-10433 GCA_900067695.1 Picea abies | reverse complement strand
TTAATACGACTCACTATAGGGTCAGTGCGGCCGCGACTTCAAGTCACAGTGGTGACAATGGATTTCATCACATGATTGCCCAGAACCGACAAGCAACATGATTCCATCATGGTGGTGGTGGATAAGCTTATGAAAGTTGCCCATTTTATTTCATTGAAGACTACTCACAAGGCAACTAATGTTGTCGATACCTATATGAAGGAAGTAGCACGATTGCACAGTATTCCTAAGACAATTGTGTTTGACAGAGACCCGAAATTCACCTCAAAATTATGGAAAGGGTTATTTAAAGGATTCAGAACGAATCTAAACTTCAGCACAACCTATCACCCTAAGTCAGATGGACAAAAAGAAAGAGTAAACCGAGTGATAAAATATATTTTAAGGAAGTATGTGATGGACAAACCATATAAATGGGAATATTATCTACACTTGGTAGAATTTGCCTACAACAATGGGTATCAAGAATCACTGAAGATGAGCTTGTTTGAAGCACTTTATGGCAGAAAGTGCAACACCCCAGTAAGCTAGGATAACCTAGCTGATAGGGCAGTGGTTGGCCGAGAGTTGCTTAAGGAAATGGAAGAACAAATGCTGAAGATTAAGCAGAATTTGAAAGCTGCCCAAGATAGGAAGAAAAGTTATGCTGATAAGAACAAGACCCACAGGGAGTTTAAAGTGGGTGATCATGTTTTCTTGAAAGTGAAAGCCAACATAAGTTCCCTGAAGTTGGGAAATTGTTCCAAGTTGGCAGCCAGATATTGTGGGCCATTTGAAATCCTAGAAAGGATTGGACCAGTTGCTTATATGCTTGCATTGCTTGCATCCATGACTGTACATTATGTGTTTCATGTTTCATTGCTTAAGAAATATATACCTGATCCTAATCATGTGATTGATTGGAATGTGATTCAGGTGGAGCAAGAAGGCATCTTGCAGGTGCATCCGGTGCGTATACTGGACCAAAAAAGCAAGCAGCTCCGGAATCGAGCCATAGGGCTTGTAAAAGTCCAATGGACCTGGTACGGTCCTGAGGACGCAACATGGGAGAATGAAGATGTTATGCGGGCAGAGTACCCTCGTCTTTTTGAAGATTTTGGAAATCTTGTTGTTGTTGTGTAAATAAGTTGCACTGAGGACAATGCAAAAATAAGGGGAGGGGATTGTAATACCCCAAGGCCGAGTCCTTGCTGAATTGTAATTATGTTTATAGGCTGGTGAGCCGAGTGGTTATAAGCTAAGAGACTTATGTGTTTTATTAGGCTGGTGAGCCAAATGCCAAGGCCAACGAGCCTGATTTTGTATATGTAAGTACTCGCATCATTAATAAAATTACACTGCTGCATATAGACCGACCATGAAGAAGAGTTATGGGGGAATAAGCTCTACTAGGTAGGGTAAGAGAGGGGATGATAAGTGTCTAGGCCTAGGGGCTAAGCTAGAAGGGCTTACCTCTAAGGGAATAATATTTTATTATTATTTCCCAAAGGCTATGGTTGACTTAAGCCGTGTTGTCCTAAGTTCCTGGGAAAAGGGGAACAAGTGCTAAGTGAAACTCATGCGGCTTCAGGAAGACATGTGTCAACCTAGGCACATGCAGTTTATAGCTTGGGAAGCCAGTTCGTTGGGGGTTCGCTTCCCATTCAAGAGTTGCTTCCCATCCTTGCGTTGGGGGACCAGTTTCAAGTTTCCTCACGACCCTTATGTTTCTCGAGAGGTCTGTCACCCTCCCGATTGACCAAAGATTCACGCATTGAACCCATTATCCATCATCGTCGCCTATGTACATAGTACACACCTTTGGAATCCTGCAGTCGTACTTGAGTTTTTTTATGTGTCTCCGGTGAAGCTAGACACATTTGTATTCGCGTGAGTCGTGTTGTGTCTTAGTGTTAGGCTGTTTCCATTTTTGGTGTCCATAACTGTTTCCTGTTGTTGTCGTCACCCGTATGTTAGTTGAATGATGTTGCAGTATTACTTAGGAGATGAATTGAAGACGCATGTTTTCAGGCCTATGAGAAACTCTCCCTGGTGAGAGAGTTTGTTGGGAAGTGAGTTCTCCTGGAAGGGAGTCCCGTAGCAGCTACAATACTCTGATATTTCTGTTCCAGCATGTTGCTGAAGCCCAAGGTAAGGGAGGTGTACTAGTCGATGGACTTGTATTAGTGAAGGTGTACCCTCCTGGGGTGGAGCAGGTGTGTGGGGAATGAGGGTCTGTGGGTTGTGGGCGTAAGTGGCTCCTGGGATAAAAGATCCATCATGTTGTTTTGTGCAACTTCCTTGTTGTCCTTGCCAAGCCTAGAATTTCCTTTCCCGTTGGAGTTTAGTCCCAGCTTGGGGGTGACCCACGACTGAGCATGATGAGCAGTGTGGTCTAAGGCTGGGAGGTTCGTGGAAGGTCTGAACTCAGTTGGTGGTTTTACTCTAGTTAAAAGATAAGTATCATTTTTGTGCTTAATTATGTATGTTATGCATGTCTGTGTTTCTTGAAATGTATCACGTGTTCTATTGCATGTGGACTTACTTTCAATTCCATTTGAATCTGTATGGTAGCAATAACTTTGTGTTAATTGTTTTAAGATTCATTAAAATGCATGTCATATATATATATATATATATATGTTTTGAGAAGTGGCGTTGCTTGGCCTGTTGGTGGTAGGGGACATTACAATTTGGTATCAGAGCTAAGTGAAGTCTGTGAGAAGTGGCGTTGCCCGACCTATTGGTGGTCGGGGACGTTACAATCATGCCCTCTTCCATGTTACACGTTCTGTAGTCAACACTTCTGAGAGATACAATTTGATCCTCGGGCCCTCACCTCTGCTGGTTGTATCTTGTAGCCCTATTTTGAAGCCTGGCCGTCCGCTTTTGATAATTAGCCATCCTTAATTGTTGTTCCCCTTCCCCGCCACCTTCATACTTTTTTATGGATATGCAGTTAGTAAGCTTTAATGCTAACACTTCGTCATGAAGGAACCTTAAACATGTCATTAATGAGTGAAAGGCCTGAGGAGATCTCCCACACTTCTGCCATATACAAATTGACTACCGGACTCCCACATCATCCCTTCTTCCGTGGTTGACATTTTTCACTCAAAAGTTCTGAGGCATACAATTTGACCCTCGGGAAGTCACATCTCTTAGGGAACCATTGTCACCCTAGTTTGAATCCCGTCCGACCGCTTTCCATACTTGCCCATTTCATGGAATCTCTTTCGCGGATCCTCGGGTTGGTGGGTTCACGAAATCTCCAATTCTTAGTCACTATTTACTATGCCCGCCACCTTTGCACTTCTTTCAAATTATGCAACGACCAAGGTTTAATTCTAACATTTAATCATGCAAAAACTGTACAGACCGTCATTAAAAATAAAAAGGCTCGACGAGACAGTCACATTGACTATCGCTACAGAACTTGCCCAGAAACATGCATAAAAGATCTTGCCAGGTAATGGGATATCTATTACAAATTTCAATATATTAGCGAAAACGAGTTCGGCCTACCATTTCCCTATTCCATACTTAAGCCATTTTTTTTACTGCGGGTTCTCGGACAAGCAGGCTCACGATTACGCTTCCATTGTTTTGTGGCCTGTAAATAGTACCTAGAGTTCCGCAATATACAAATTGACCTATGGATTGTCCCATCATGCTCTCTTCCGTGTTATGCGTTTTGCACTCAAAAAGTTCAAAGACATACAATTTGACCCTTGGGCCCTCACCTCTAATGGTTGTCCCTTGTAACCCTATTTTGAAGCCCGCCTGACCGCTTTCGATAATTAGCCACTCCTTAATTGCTCTTTCTCGTCCCCACGACCTTCGTACTTCTTTCTAAATATGCAATTAGTAACCTCTGATGCTAACAACTCATCATGTAGGAACTGTCAACATTCTCATTAATGAGTGAAATGCTCGAGGAGATCTCCCATTAATACTCATTAAACCAAGATCTATGGAGATTTATGTTATCCCTTTCGATTGTTCATCTCAAACAACATGGAATATCTTTCACGGGTCGTCGCATTGACACGTTCACGAAATCTCCAATACTTAATTGCTCTTCGTCGTACCTGCCATCTTCGCATTTCTGGGTATGTAATTACCAGTCTTTAATGATAACAACACATTATACAACAACCGTTGAGATTGTCATTAATGAGCGAAAGCTCAAGGAGATCTCCCATTCACATGCATTGGACCAAGATTTGTGGAGGTTTATATTATCCCTTCCAACTCTTCATTTCAAACATCGTATGGAGCAAACGAACGTTCTCATAAACTTATGGTAGTAGCTTGACAATAGTTCCGTGGAGATACAATGAATATCTTCGGGCATAAGGACCAAAACTTCCAGTGATCCTGGGAATACTCTTACTATTCATCCCATTCCGCTCATAACGAAGTGATTTGGGCCTCTCAAATCACTCGTGCAGGCTGCGTCCCTGAGGTTTTTTACTGTAAGGAGGTGGTCTCTTAGTGCACCGAAAAATATATTTCAAGCCAAAGAATTATTCCACTGCATGACCATTCTCCTGTTTCTTTGTCACCTCAGGTCTTCCACAAGATCTTAAGATTGCCAGAGCCAACATTGACCTTCAGAGGACAAGACTGCAAGTAGTTCCTAGAAAAACATGATAATGGGTTGGACCTCTTACCCGAGTTCCTCGAAGACCCGACAACAGTTCTTGAAGATATCACAAAGTTGCAGGTCAGTTCCTTTAGAAATACATTCCGGGAAATTGCTTGGCTGTTTACAAGAATAACAGGACAGGAATCCATGACAAGCATTTCCCACATAGTTCTTTACATTTTGTACTTCACAGTCAAGGAACAATCCATTTTTTTATTGGGGGAAGCTAATTTCCATTGAGATTTGTTCCCAATTTTCACGATTCAAAGAAGAGAATAAATTTTATATGTCATCCTACTTGATTTTCACGATATCACATTGTTGTTTGTTTCCAAAACAGTCTCTATCCAAGAAGATAAACTATGAATTTGACCCAGTAACATTTTGGTACCAGGCCTTGTGGAGGCACAAGGCCTCCCATTGTTTTATGAGATTTTTAATGACTTTGTCTCGGTTTTCAAAGATTTATTGTTAGGAAAGGATGCTCCCCGGATCTCTGGCCAGGCAACCAAGTTTTTGGACAGGAAGGGGACACTTGAAGAAAAGGAAAATTACAGTGTAATAATGATATTTGGCTCCAAGTAAAATCCTGCTTTCCTTCCATGTCACATCACGGACAAGATGTTTGTTACATAAATAGCAAGGTAATACAACTACTGGTTGCGTTTTTTCCATGGAAAGAGAAAAAAAAACAGTTCATTCCTCTGCCCTAGAAAGTCGGGGACTTCGTGTTCAAAAACGACAACAAGATTGATGAATTTGCAGGCCATTTCAAGAACTTGAACCTAAAATATGTTGAAAGGCTAAGAGGGTTCAACCCTAATGGGATTTTTTGAGAACATTTACTATCAGTTGGCTTTAACAATTTTTTTATCCATACACGCTTGACCGAAGACAAAGACAATGACGACAACACTCCTGCTCCCGACGATGGCGACGTAGAGACATTGCAAAGCGCAATTGAATTGTACAGACAACAGGGAAAAGAATTTGGTGAGAAGAGTGTCCAGTCCCCGTCCAACACTCCCAAGAGCACGACATCACAGAGCATCGCTTCAATGACCCAGCCCAGTAAGAAAGCAACCCATAAATCTTCAAATGAAGGAGGAGATAAGAACTCTCCTCGTGGAAAAATTGATAGTTGTCACAAGCTTCCCATGACGAAGAAGAGAAAAAACATTGTAGGGCAGGCGGAAGAGCCCGAAACTAAAAGTGAGGACATGAAACTTGAAACTGTTGTGGATGATGTGTTTTGCAAAGTTGATCCGCCCACGGATGCGATGTACCATAGTTCGACAATGGAAATAGCTGAGACCAACATTTTTGATGAAGATGAATCCTTCGTATTCCAGAGCGTTGTTTTTGACAACCAATCTAAACATTTAATTATTGAAAAGAGAGATGTAACAAATAAGAAAGGGAAATCTCGTTCAGAGATTAACCTTAGGAAAATGCAGCCGTTCCAAATCTCCCAATTTCACCGTGCAACCACAGATGCTCTTGATGATTCCATTGGAGGAATTGAAGCGAAGAATGCCATAATGAACAACCAAATCAAGGAATTGGAGGAGGCCTTGATTCCTACCCCATTGTTTGTCAGTCCTTTAGCAAAAACTGTGATTGTCGCCCCTGCAACCAAGTTAAAAGGATCCTCTAGCCTCCTCACATCCTATAGAGGCTATGTAGATAAGAATATAAAGAAAATAATGGAGCTAATTACTGAAGCCTGGGAAACATCACAAAATATAACTTCCTTTCGAACGAGGGCAAATGATTTGCATGAACATTTGCTAGCGAATTTAAAAAATGAAGAACGTTTCTATCTACAGACGGTGATCCCTTTTGGCAACCATATCATCAACATCTCAGATCTGAAAAGAAGACAAGAGGATCTCCCCTCCCCAAACCGGATCAAACAATTATAAGCATGCTGGAAAGAGAAAGTTAAGAACCTACAACTCATTGTCGAATCATGTGAACAAGCCATATCAGAGAAATAAGAATTATTCAGAAACCTGACCCAAATAGACTTAGCCGAAAGTACCAACGAGGTTCAAGACCCAAACTTAATCCTCAACTTCTTGTCCTTAACCAATCAAGCCTTCGATGAACAAGTTGATATTTTAAAGGGGTTGTCTTTATAAAAGTTTTACAACATCCTTGAATATGGTCAAGATGATGCCGAGAACTGGCTAGTGGACTATTCGACACACAATGAAGAAATTGAACAGGCTTTGCATAGTATTTCTATCGATCTAAGGAAATTAGAAAACGATCTTTTCAACATAGAAATCTGGGATGAAATCAACGTGCCCCCCATGAGAAGCTACATTGAAGAATGGCTCCAAAGGAGAATGGACAAGCTCACCGACAAAGGGCAACAACTGGTTGGAACGATTCTAGTGGTCATCGACGAGAGCAACAAAAAGGCATCAACTTCATAGTAAGTCTATACTGATCACATCTTGTTTTCTTTATCAATCCAGTTATTCTACCTCTTTAAATAGAAATCTCTAACCAAAGACTCATAACTTCCTATTTCTTCTTTTCAGGTTTTCCTCTCTACCGTCACACACTTCTTCTTTCTACAGTCTTAGTTCTTGTACTTATTTATTTTATGGTCCGCGAGAGCCCCAATCCCAATCTATATGACAAACACATTTAAATTTCCACAAACATGTAACTATTCCAGAAATATGTAACAAACATTATTATTTTTGGATAAATTTCAAAGAAAACTAATTCGGGAACAATTTCGACGGTGCCTTGTGGGCTGCTTTCGGAATGCTAAATTTTTTTCTTCAACTATGCTGGATGTCAGGAAATTGTGTTTATTATATTTGAATGTTTAATGTGTGTGATTCCTGGTCCTTTTTTCCAGGAACATTTATTTCAAAAAAAAAAACAAAAAAAACTACTACTACTATCCTTTTTTATTGCTTCAAGTCATTACGACAGAAATTTTCTAAGTCCCATATCTGAACTATACACACCCTAGGAAAAAATTTAAACAAGAGTATCACATCTATAAAAAAACGTAGTAGGATTGACATCCTCATTCACATATTAACCCCATATTAATATAATATTATGATTAACTAATTCGAGAGGTTCTTCGGGGGGTCATCTACCAACCCGATGTCTTATGGCTGGCGTGTGACACACTGGCACGAGTCATCTTTTGAATGGATACCACCTGTACTTAAAACTGCTTCCCACATATCTCTGCTGCTTCGGGCTTCTATTTCTCCCTCGGTCTCGCCATAACAATGCATTTATTCCCATTCCAACCTAGCAGGGACTACGCTACCATGCAACACTTGTTTAAATATTGTTGTTGGTGTATTTGGTGAATACGTTTTGCATTAATATTTTTCTCATTTATGCGTGAGAAATTTTATAAGACATTATTTGAAAATTTATAAGATATTATTCATATCAAAAATTTTGTAAATCCAAAAGTTGAGCTTAAGATGCAAATCCTAGAAATAATATCATCCTTCCAATTCTCATATCATATTTTATGAATTGTCTTTATAACCTAGAGATGAATTGATATCTCTATTTTTAAATATTTTGAAATAATATATATGAATATAAAATGTATTTCTTTTATTTCTAAAGAATGTTACAAATTATTTATATAATAATTTATTTGTATTTTAATTAGTTATAATTAACACTTTTATTGTTTGTTCTTCTCCCTTGACTTCAATTCATAATTTATAATAATAATAATAATCTATTTTTAAGATCACGACCAAGCCACACTAAATTGGTGTATGAGACCGCCTTGTTTGTGGGACAAAGGACCCCTTTTGCCCAACGATTTAACTGGTAAAGTCTACAGAGGTATACATACCCTAACCCCCTCTGGATTTGAACTTATGACCTCTTAAAAGGAAACACATGTTTTTAACCATTAGACTCACTCAAACTGTATTTTTAGATGAATTGATATCTCTATTTTTAAATATTTTAAAATAATATATATATAATGTTACAAATTATTTCTATAATAATTTATTTGTATTTTAATTAATTATAATTAACCGTTCTATTTAGTTATAATTAACCGTTCTATTGTCTCTTCTTCTCCCTTGACTTCAATTCATAACCAATAATATAATAGTGAAATCATAAAATAGCATTGCAGGGAGTGGTTGACATAGTAAGTTGAAAAGATTTAAATTGATTACCATTATCAAAGCATTTGGAGTTTCAAATATGAACATCAACATCTTAACATTAGCTCCAATTTAGAGATGGATGCAACATGTATTATAAAGCAACTTTTTCAAAGAAAGTAATTTTTTTTTTAGAAATTGTTTGTGGCAGAATACATATTAACACATTTGTAAGAAGACTTTTGAGTTGATTATTGTTATCAGTAATTCAATTTTGTAATAAATTTTTTTATTGGTGGATTTGGATGATATACAAATTTGGAATTTACATAATCAGAAATTGATTGAATTTTGGATAATCTAGATTTATTTAAAAATGACAAAAATTTTAGGGGTGTTATTTCATCATGCACAAAACTTAGAACGTGGTGGAATTTTGCTCATGCCTAAAATTTATGTCGATTTATGTCGGTTCTTATTAGATTTGTGATCATTAGCTCCAATTTAGAGATGGATGCAACATGTATTATAAAGCTTTCAAAGAAAGTAATTTTTTTAAGAAACTGTTTGTGGCAAAATACATATTAACACATTTGTAAGAAGACTTTTGAGTTGATTATTGTTATTAGTAATTCAATTTTGTAATAATTTTTTTATTGTTGGATTTGGATGATATAAAAATTTGGAATTTACATAATCAGAAATTGATTGAATTTTGGATAATCTTGATTTATTTAAAAATGACAAAATCTTTAGGGGTGTTATTTCATCATGCACAAAACTTAGATCGTGGTGGAATTTTGCTCATGCCTAAAATTTATGTCAGTTCTTATTAGATTTGTGATCAGAGAGAGGGTCATTTTACTACAAGATTAGCTTGCTCCTTATCAAAATACTTCAAGTAGAAAGATAAGTTATTGGAATCTAGGAAGTGGTATAATGTATATGGTTCACATGGTGAGTTAAAAGTGACTTCTTAAAAGAGAACAACTTTAAGAAATTGGCATAGCCATAATATTACAAATTAATGTATTTGTAAGACATCATCTTAACAGTCGCGTCAATCTAAGAAGTGTTACAATGATCAAAATCTGGACCAAGGGGTCAAATTTTAGCTCAAAAATAAATGTTCTCGGAATTGCCTCAAATCGGACGTGAGCGTAGCCCTCGTCGTCACGAACCCAACGCAACTCGTNNNTCGGACGTGAGCGTAGCCCTCGTCGTCACGAACCCAACGCAACTCGTTTCATCTCAAAGAGACATCGGGAGCGAGAGATATGATGATCTGTTCGTCAAGTCAAACAGGGAAAAAATGATGCTGACTGTACTAGTCCGTACAGTTCGTACGGTTTGACATGGCAGGGCCATACGACCATACGCTGACATGGCAAGGGTGACATGGCAGATGTCGGTTGGTTGATCGCTGGCGAGTAAGGAGCTGACACGTGTCCGTTTATGGGCAAATGGTAAGAGCTGACACGTGTCCGTTTATGGGCAAATGGTAAGAGGACACGTGGCCCAATCGGTGGGCACCACGTTTCACTCACTATTTGGTTGATTGGTTTTGTGTAAAATATATGGGAGTCCGTGGGGTTCGACCCCCGGACCTCCCCCCACAGCATAGAACCTTTGCAAATGCCGCTGAACCATTGGGCCATAGGTTATACGTTGTAAAC
>CBVK0100502713.1:0-10433 GCA_900067695.1 Picea abies | reverse complement strand
AATACTTCATGGGGTATAAACATGGCTGAAAGTAAAAGACCTCTAAATCAGGAAGATAATCAGGCTCCACAACCAAAAATAATCTCATCATCTAGCTTCTTATTCTCTTCTATTTCATTCTTTAGTCTTTTGATCTCTTCTTCTTTTTCTTCTAATTAAGTCTTTTTACTTTCTTCTTATTCCTTGGTCATTTCCTTTAACTTCAATATATGCCTTTGATTCTTTTTAAGAAACCTTTTAGTGTTATCAGAAAGATAGTTATATTCTATGTAACAATGATCATAGTTGTATTCAAGTAGACCCCATTCAACTTTCCTTTTAAGCTCTAATAGTTCTTCTTCTACTTCTTCCATGGGATAACTATCATTTGATTCTACACATACTATCTATAGATTTTCTTCTTCACTTGTAGAGAAATATTCAACATCATCACATTTTGAAATATTGCAATCAAGGGTTTTTGGAGATTCTTTACCTTCATTGTTCTTGATGGAGTTTTATTTAGTGTCTTCCTTCTTGCTTTGGTATATCTTCTCTAGCTTTAGCCATAGATCCTTGGTGAATTTCATTGTCCCATGCTCTCTTTGATAGAACTTGACAGTCCACTAAGAATGGTCTTGAGAGCCAATGCATCATTCTTCTTTTCTTCCCTTTGAGCTGCAAATTTTGACGTGTTCTTCAAAGAAACTGGTCCATCAATAGTTTCTTTCCAAACACCCACTCCTATTTCCTTCAAGTGCACTTTCATTTATATTATCCATGTAGAATAATTTTCCTCATCAAGGATTGGAACTTCATCAACCATTTGTGCATCCATGGATCTCCTCCAAGCTTGCCAGGTCTTATAGTGAAGGCTTTCTCTGAAACCAATTGTTGGACACATCGACCACACTGAGAGGGGGGGTGAATCAGTGTAGGGATATTTTTAAAAATTCCCCTTCACAAAACTCCTTAGTTAGCAATCACCACTTACTCATCACTTATTGTTGTCATTTATAACTAGTTAAATGTGAACATACATCAGCAACATATACCAACAACAAATATCATCAATAAGTCATCACCACAAGGAACACAAATAACACAATATGTATGTACAATTTTATTTTTATTACGGACTATAATCCTTGGGTTATCAGCAACAACTTAATAGAGTTACAAATCCACAAGAGAACCATCTCTATAATCCAAGACTCAACTTACACAACTCATCACCAACTAAGAAGAGGAATCAATCCTCAACAAATACCAATATGTCAACAGGTACGCGACCTGTCAGTACTGCAGCATGCGTATGTACGTGCCCTAACAGTAGTACAACTTGTGTATTCCTTTTGAACACTTAGGGTTTTCTCTCCATGAAAAACTCAGATCCTCTGCATCCCTTAGTCACATCCACTTCTATCTCTCACTATCCAATCTAAACCATAACCAATCACAACACATATATTCTCTCCAACAGTTTACTCATGCTCCTCAACCATACAATATGAATGCTACTTAATCATGTATAAACAACTAGTATACTATGGAAATCAGTACTGAACCATAAGAGTGCTGCTCACTCTATCAATCAACCAACATAACCATATCACAACAGCCATACCAAGATTGCCTCAAGCATTCACCATACAATAAGCAAGAGTATCTATCAAGACAACTATGTAACCATACCAGAGTTTCTATGGCAGAACTGAGCCCATAGAATGCAGATATGGAACTTGTTTAAGACTTCAAGAACCTGGCATCATCTCACACTCAAGTCTCCATTGGTGTCCATGAGAACTTGCAATCCCTCTCTTACTCAGAATAGATCTTCAAGCTATGCTCAATAGATGATTTTCACAAGAGACCTTTGCTTCTTATTTATACTCTCCAAGTAGCTTCCTTAGAAGCATCTTCTATGCCACTTTGTCCACATAGTCATCTATGTCCAACTTTGCCCAATTTTCCACTTGTCCATGTATCCAATAGTAACTTGACCACTTAACCAATTTTCCTCATTTTAGGGTTAACCTTCTTATAACCACTTTTCATAATTAGAAAGTTTTTCATTTACTTTATTATTTAAATAATCCTCTTTGACTTTGTCACTTCACTTTATTATNNTCCTCTTTGACTTTGTCACTTCACTTTATTATTTAAATAATCCTCTTTGATTTTGTCACTTCACTTCAATATTTAAATAATCCTCTTTGACTTTGTCACTTTAATATTTAAATAATCTTCTTTGACTTTGTCACTTTATTCTTTAAATAATCCTCCTTGACTTTGTCACTTCACTTTATTATTTAAATAATCCTCTTTGATTTTGTCACTTCACTTTATTATTTAAATAATTTTTTTTTACTTTGTCACTTCACTTTATTATTTAAATAATTATCCTTGACTTTGTCACTTCACTTTAAATAATCCTCTTTGACTTTGTCACTTCACTTTATTATTTAAATAATCTCTTCTTTGCAAGCACTTTGACTTCTTTGACCTTTTGGGGTTTCAAGCCAACATATGAGGGTCCTTCAACTTCGTAAGGCCATAACTCTCAAACTGTGAGGAGTTATGTGACATTCCACATACCACCGTAAATGGTTTGACAAGCACTATCCATCTAGGATAGTTTCACTCACATATTTATTGATCTTCATCTCATTATTCCACAATTAAGAATGGGTTTTCTAACCACACTACTAGAATAACTCAACCGCAAAGTGTCTTCCAGTGAGGGATTTCACCATAAGGGGACCACTTTGGAATTCACCACAAAGCGTCTTCCCATGAGAGATTTCACCATAAGGGGACCACTTTGGATTTCATCCATTTGTACAACCATGAAAAGACAATAATGAGTCATATTTACATCAATCCAACTACAACTCATTTATCCATCTTCATCTATGCATACGACTATGACTCCTCTTGACATCAATCCATTAACATCAAGGTCAATACATGATCCATAAATCAAGGTCAATACATGATCCATCAATCACTACATCAATATACTATGACAAGACATTGTTCCTTTGACATCAATCCTTTGGCATCAATGACAACATGATCCAACATGTTATCAGTTGCTTTTCTTAGACAAACACCTCCAGAATATAACAAATGAACAGTGGGCATGAATATCATGCAAGCTATGGAAGCAAGCCTCTGAGTGTGTTGGTTAGCACCATCCACGAACCCAACATAAACTTCAAATCCACTTGAAATCTACCACAATGCAGAAGCACAAAAAATTACACTTCCATAAAACAAGAAGATATTAAAATGTATAAATAAAAATGTACATTATTTACAAGAAGCCGCACTCAGGTGACCACCCTAAGAATAATACTTCTTAAGGTAGAGCCCATTTCTGGGCTCAGGAAAATCATTACCTTCGAAGTCGACCAATTGATAAGAACCTTTTTCCAAAACTTTCTTAACAATAAATGGTCTGAACCACATGGATTTAAATTTTTCTTCCCCAGAGGGATATTTATCTTGATCATAGACCAAGACACTATCACCTTTGAATAAATATCTAGGGTGGACCGACCAATCATATTGACACTTGACACACTATTTATGATCCTCGTTGGTGAAGGTTGCATCTCTACGTTGTTCATCAAGTTGCTCGAGATAGAGGAAACACTCTTCAAGTGTAGTCGTGTCAGGCAGTAATTCCACTGCCAACTTAAGAGAAGGAATATGGAAATCTATGGGAAAGACTTCATCCAACCCATAAATGAGTTAGAAAGGACAGAAACCAGTACCAGTCTTGACAGAATTTCGATATGCCCAAAGTGTTGAATACAACATCAAATGCCAATTTGACTTGGTCGAATTGATTCTCCATTGGAGAATAGTATTAAAAGACTTATTGACAGCCTCCACCTGACCATTCTCTTGTGGATAGTAGGGTGATGAATGTTCTTTATTAAACCCAAACTTTGATGTTAACTCATTCATCATCTTATTTTGAAAGTGACTGCCATGTTCTATGACAATCTCCTTCAGTATACCAAACCTAGTGACAATCTAGTTGAAAATGAAAAGCATTTTCGTTTCCCCGTCATTACTAAATTTTGGCATGGATTCGACCCACTTAGTGAAGTATTCTACTGCCACAATGATATAAGGATTCCCCCTAGCCAAATTCAAGTGGCATGTAGCTAAATCAATCCCCCACTTATTGAAGGGACCAACATCAATAACCGGAAACATAGGAGCAGGGTGTTCCCACATCTTTCGAGAGAAGATCTGACACCTGTGACACTTCTTAACTGAATATATATAATATTTTATCTATGAGGGCCAGAAGTATCCCACATGAAGGAATTTTTGGGTTGTTGTAAACCCAGATAAGTGACCGCCACATGCTCTAGTGTGGCAGTCATACAACACAAGCTCTTCCTCCTCATGAGTCAGACAATGATGGAGAACGCAATCAACTCCTCTACGATATAAAGTATCACTGATGATAAGTTAATTTTGCGCTTGAATGTGTGTTCATCGATGCTCATCATGAGAAGCAGAGGAAGGGCACTTCAAAGTCTAAATACACACAAGTATATCTACATACCAAGGATCAGAAATGCAATGAGGAAGAGATCCTCATTGATCAATGAATCTTCGAGAAAATCATTACCACTCTCAACCGAAAGTTCTAAAATTATCTTATCAAATATCAAATACTTCTTAGACTTCGTCGAAACAAAGTCCAAATAAAATTCTTAAAGAATGACTATCCATCGACTAATCTTCATGTCGATGACCCATCATGTCAACACATATTGAAAAGGATTAATGATGGTGTTACACTCCAAAATTACTCACTTTGATAGTGTCGTCATTACAAGTGTCACAAGTGTCTCATTTTGATCACAAGTGTCGCAAGTGTTAGAAAAAGCATATTTCCATAATGTCTATGTCATGCCTATAATGACATTGGAAGGACACTTGAAACACCTCAAACAATTGATTTGGAAGAAGAGGAATGAGAAAACCCATTCAAGAGGTATTTTTGGAGAGGAGCGCTCCCCCATATACTGTTAGGGAGCGTTATAACGCCCCGATACCCTTTATGGGGAGCGCTGCCACTATTAGGAGGGCTAGTGCTTGCTGTTATTCTTTCAAGGAGCGTTATAACGCTCTGATGTCCTTTTTGGAGGAGCGCTACCTATTCCAGGCGAATTTTGGTTTGTTGAGAAGATTGAGGGAAAGATCCCCTCAATAATTGAAGGTCGTTGGCTATGAATCCTTGATCAAGCCATGATATTAGGGTAGATCCATAACTAAAGGAGGAAAATCCTCAACTTACCCCAAAGATATCTCAAGTGGTTTGGCCTTTCCAAGCCTATTTAAACAGGCCTTCTCATGGTGAAAGGATGGAAAGAATTGTGAAGCATCTAACCTATGATCTCATGAAGAATGTGTCTTTCGGAGCATCAGCATTCGGCATGTGGACTATTGAGCAATGGTTCGGACAAGGAGGGCTTGACAAAGCTGCTACACTCACATCTATGGTTGTAAGTATTATTCGTTGTTGTTCTCTTTAATATAATATGGTTGGCCTGTTTCTTTCAAATCTATGTTTGATCTCACATGAATTTGTCTCTAATAGATAGATCTATTTCAAACTAATCTCAGTAGAGTAGGAAGTTGGTTGTACTTTTGTTTGTCTACAGGGCTTATCGAGGAGCATAAGATTGGAGCTCAACTCGGACCGTGCAAGGAAAAACACCGGTAAATGGTACTTCTTTTCTCCTTCCTCCTCACACATTAATTTATCTAGATCTAAAAGGAAGTCAGTGTCCATGATAAGCATCTTTTGTCTTAAGAGTTAAGAGTCTAGCTCTCAAGAGGATATCTACCTGTCCACAGGGAGATTTTCCTACAATAGAAATTGGTGACTCCACTAGGGATCGAATCAAAACTTTCAGTTTTCATTTTCCTCACAGACATTGTCTTACCCTTTGTTCTTTTTAGACCTTGTTCACCCCATATGTTTGATTTCATGTGTTGATTGAATCCTTATTCGATCACATACACTTTGAATGCCAAAATTCAACTAAGTTTTAGGGTTTTTTGGACAATTTTCGGGGTTTTAGGTCACCAGTGCTCCCCTACCTTGTTATCAGAGTACCAACACTTCTTGAAGGTCTTAGATAGAGCATTATAACGCTCTGGTGCCCCTTATACTAGAGCGCCAACCTTTCTTTGCAAAAATACCTTTCCAGAATTGTATTTTTTGAGATCTAATCTTTGTTTTTCCTTTGCTCAGCTTCTTTGTGCTTCAATGCTTCTTCCTATTGACCTTTGACACCCTTCCTCCTGAGAAATAAGCACTTTGTTGTTCAGATTTTGTGGCCTTCTTCCTTATCTTGAGTTTTTCTGCTATTGAGAACTTGGAATCAATCCACTGCTTTCTTTTCTCTTATCCGACTGAGTAGGAACTCTGGTGAAGGGCATCAGAAATCTATGAATCATCTCATTTGGTTCTTTGAGGTCATTGTTCTTAAACATCTCTCTTTTGTGTGAATTGTTTGATTCTCTTTGTTATCTTTTGTTTTCTTTTTGCTTCTTGTTTCAATCATAGCAAGAGGGTGTGTTGTTTGTGTGAAATCTGCTTATGCTTGTCCGGATCTCCTTGATCTGAAAGGGGAGTTGGCAGGAGAAGTTTTTGAATTGAATTAATTGTCATTCGCATACAAACGACAACGATACATATTAGTGATCGGTTTACATATTAGAAGGAATTTCTGAAATGTTTTAGCATTACATTGAATTCGATTGAGAACCAATTGATTGAGGACATTTCATATTAGTGTTTGATAGTGAAAATGACTCTTTCTCTTTCCCTTAATTAGGAATTCATTGAAAAGAAATGATTTCTTATCATATTTTATGCATCTTTTTGGGAATTGAGTCATCATTCCATCAGTTTCACTTTCATACACCCTTTGAGTAAAGAACAGTTGTAAAATGAATGCTAATTAAAAACTATCTAGAACATTTTTGTTTTTAGGATCTTCCACCAATAGTAGACTAGGGTTAGCACTTTGGATTAGGCTGTGAGCACAACTCTCCAAAGTTTTCAAAACAAACATTAGCATCCTGAGCTAGGGAGAGTCAAATCCAATTGTCGCATCGGTTTTCTGGGATCCCCCTCTCACACAGGGGTTATGCATGAGGTCACATTCGGGTGAATTACGGAGATTATCCCTTCGTGGTTCAACTGTTTGTAGTGGTCAGATCGTATATTGGGGGTCACTTGAAGGTATACCCATGATTATGTGTGGGAGCCTCTCGGGTTGATTTTAGACTTGTTATCCTGCCCATATGTTTTGGATCAGACTGTCAACTATACCCGCCCAAGGACTCACTGCGAATTGGTCTCTTTAGTTGCCATAATCTTTAGGTACTTACACAAGGTGATGGTGAAGGGAAGTCTCACTATACCTAGAATAGACATTGGTCAAACTCACTTGGGCTCCTGGAGAGTAAATCCACAATTACTGCGTGGAATCTTGCACCAAGGTGAAAGTCCATTAAGCAGGTCACCGTTGTAACTATTCCATCATATCCTAGCCCCTTCTTGAATTGATCACGTGACGTTGGATGTCATCACCAACTAGTACAATCATCGAGAGAAGTTTTGTTTGCTTGGTTGATTCCTAGATTTTATTAGCGTATGTTGTTTCTTTTTTATTAGTTTGCCCTAGTTTTTTAGTGTGTTCTGTTATTCTCCACAATTGAGCCTATAGACAATAAAGGTCTCAACCGATCATGTAGGATGCAAGGGCTTCCTCCGGAAGGCTATCAACCCTTACCTCCTAACCTTCAGAAGACAACTACCGTAGAGAGGTAGAAAATCAATCCGACGCTGGAAGTGTTATTGCTCCTCCGTTAGATAACTCAGAAGGCGCTTTGGTTACAGTTGAAAATCCCACTACATTTGTGTCGATAACCCCTCTCAAACCACTTTTAGTTTATTTAGACTCCCTTGGGGACATCATAGACGAAGCGGTCCCACGATTACCGGAGAGGACTTTTACCGAAACATATATGGGATCCACAGAACCAATCTTTGGTGATGAGTATAGGACTCATGTTCATCCTAGCACCAGAGTAGATACCAATCCCACACCTGCTTGTTCTGTATGGAGGACTTCATCGGGACATGGTCTCTATGAACATTTCGAATTTTTTTCAACAACCCTTTCATCCTCATGACCCTCCTAGTGAAACAGGACCATCCGGTCAAACCATGAATCACCCAATCAATCAGGTTATTAACCCTACTATTACACCAGCAAAAGTCCATCCTAATGCTGGACTCATCACCTCTACTCATCTCCAAGGTACTTCAATCTCTACCCCCGTTTCTACAATCTTTTACTCTACAGCTCCACATGTTCCACACGATCCTCCTGGGACATCTTCTCACTCGAGAATGTCGACCTTTGCTGGCCAAACACAATTGGCTAGAGGGAAACCACCATCTAATGAACCTTTCCCTCCTAGAGGACTACCTTTCCATGGTAGGCCTACCCCTCCCGGGGGATAGCCCCCTTTTCATGCTTCTCCTGGAGGGCAACCTTCGTTTTCCAGTCATTCCTCGGTCGTTAATCCACCGCTGGCAGGGGGGCAACCTTCGTTTGTTGGAAACCCTTCACAATCCTGGGGAGTATCTTTAGGAGGCACTTGAATTCACCCCATTTTAGGGGGAACTCATCTCATAATCCACTAGGAGGGGTATCAAATCATGTTCCTTCCAGAACATCTTACGGACAATCTTATTCGGGCGGCATCCCAAACACCACCTGGAGTTCTCCAGGACCACAGTCTTATCCTCCTCATGTGTCTAATGTGTATCTGCCTCCGGGATCTACTCCTTACCATTCTCAAGGGAAAAAATTGTATCCTCCTCATGGGCAAGAAAATCACCTAACCTATAATGCTTAGAACCCACTGGGTTATGCAAATGTTTCTTATCCATCATCGAATCCTGCTTATCCTGGCCAGCAACAACCGTATGTAGGAGGACCTACTGGTTACAACTATCCACCTAACTGATCCAAGTGGATATTGGTGGCCACCCACCTATTCCAATTGGACCCCCACCATTGCTTCTTTCAGTTTTTCAGTTTTTGCACAGTTTACTATTTTTAGCAGTTTTTTGGGTCCTGAACTTCCGGAGCCATTTTGAGGCCTTAAACGATGTTTTTTGGGGAAATGGGGAGAAACATAGATTGTAGATCATGTTGCTCACCCAAAAGTTGTAGTCCTCGGATAGATATTTATAACGAGGTATAGAATGCGTCAAACGGAGATCGTATGCCAAAGTTACGTCCCCAGGAAGTTGATGTACCAACTTACCCAAACGGGGCCCATAGTCTTGGCGTTTCATCTCCTAGGGTTAGGTCTTTGGATGTTTAGGGTTTTCCATTGTTTCTCAATAATAATAGGCCTTCGAGCCTCATTGTAACACAGTTTAGAGGCCAGTAGCCGCCACATCTCTTCTCAGAGATAAGCTACCAGCACCCTAGCTAGTTTATTTCCATTATGTCTGTAAGCATATTTCAGTCATTTGTTATTAATGAAATGAACTCTTATTTCCGTTGCATCTCTATATTTATGTGTATTTCTATATTTCATTGTGTTCCTACATAAATCCAGATCAGTGGTATCAGATCGGTTTGCTCATTCTCGATCCTTCTTTGCATGTCCCCAACGAGATCGGGGTATAAGGAGTTAGGGCTTGATCTGGTTGAACCTTTGCAAGATCAGCCTCGCAAACCCCAACGACTGCCCATGGGGGAATAAAAGAAAGATGAGGGAGCAGGAGATCCTATCAAAATGTTGCTTGAGGAGGCCCTTGAGAAACAAAGGAACGCGATGATGGACAACTTTACCCAGATTCTTCAATGAATTCCGGCTGGCGGCGCATCGACATCCAGAAGCCACTCTGGAGGCGCCACTCCTTTTAAGGTACAAGTAAACTTTGACATTCCCATATTTGACGGCCAAATAGATGCAGATGTCATAGATAGATGGTTGAATATGTTAGAAGGATATTTCTCGGTTCATGACTTTTCCGACCGAAAAAAGATTATTTTCGCACTCCTCAAAGCCGCCCCCCATGTCAAGGACTGGTGGAAAACCTACTCGAAGCAAGAGGGTGAGGAAGAACCCTCTTTTTTCTCGGCCACACCCACTTGGAATTCTTTCTGAGACGCCATCAAGGAACAATATTATCCCATGGGGAGCTATGAGGACAAATACATACAATGGACTACATTGCGGCAACAAAGGGACCAAGATGTGCATGAGATGACGAATCTGTTTCATACCCTACGCACAAAGTTGGGTATCAAAGATTCAGAGAAAAATTTGGTGTTAAAGTACCTCAGTTGTCTGCACAGATACATTCAGGAGGAAAT
>CBVK0100502712.1:0-10436 GCA_900067695.1 Picea abies | reverse complement strand
TTCTTCTGTACTTATTTGTAATTGTGGGTTCTACACTTATAGGGTTGTCTGAGGCCCTACACATATTTCAGGTTGATAATGGTGGTCTCTCACCTAATCCAACTGGATTATTTTGTATGTTTTCATGTCAACACATCTTGTTCTACTTCCAGGGCTATTTTGGAGCCCTAAACAATGTTATTTTTGGCTTGCCACAATCAAAATATAAATCGAGTCAGAGTTTGACAACGTAATGTGTAGCTCTTTGAAATACCTTTCCAATGGGATATCACGTGCCTAAAATGGAGGTCGTATGCAAAATTTACGACCCCGAGAAGTTGAGGTACAAACTTACCCATAGGGGCCCACACGACGTTTGTCATTTCACCTCTTGGGGTTAGGTTTTTGGATATCTAGGGTTTTGGAATTCATGAGTAATATCAAAAATGCCTCTGGACCCTTATTGTAATCATTTCTTCTTAGACAACTATGCATAGCAACCACATCTCTTCTCAGAGATGGCTACCACCATTCGAGAAAGTGTTTCAGTTCTACAGTTTTACGGTTTCATCCTATTTCATTTATTCAATAGAATAGATTTTTCAGTGGATATATGTGTTGTTATTCACATCTCTGTGTTTATTGTATTCAGTATGTTAATCAGTTCATTCCACTCCTAAATCTGAATCATTGTTGACTATTGTTAAAGCCTTATTTTCCACCCTAGGGACTCGTAGAGGAACCACTAATGCTTCATTGTTGAGACACATTATTCTATCTTGGATTGCACTAATTTTGAGGGAGTACGTGCTCCATGCCATTATTAAATCACAATCGATTGTAGGTTGCATCATTAGCAGCGCATGATCAGTCATTGGTTGCACTACTGACAACTCCCGACTGCCCTTGTAGCATTCTAGATTAGGCGAGTTTCGAGGAGATCAACACTAAGAGAGTTTTTCATCTCATGATGAGATTGGGAACTCTCAATCTAGTTGAGTTTCATTGATTTCTAGAGATCTAGAAGCATCCCCTAGCCTCCTCCACCAAACTATATAAAGAAGGAATTCCATGGGCAAGAGAAGGAGGAGTCAGTTACATGTACAATCTTGTGTGAGGGCTAGGGAGGAGTTGGAGCAAGGATCTAGGAGGATTTCATCATGACTCAAGGTATGACTAAAATAATGTATTTGTCCTTCGTTTGATTGATATATATAGATATGTGTGTTTTCCCCTTCCCAAATCTATTGTATTTATCTTTGCATGGTGGATTTGATCTTGCCTTGGATAGATTAGATTAGATCACAATTAGATCTAGAATAGATTTGGATTTCCTAACACTTGAAAGGGTTCATAGATTGGTATTTGTTTGTACTTTGTGTATAGGAAGAAAATCATAAGAGTTAGACCTAGATCTCCAAAGCTACATCAACTAGGATACGTAGGGACAGCCACTAGTTAACAAGGTATGCCTCCTTTCCCTTTAGTATAAAAGGAATGAAATCTAATTAGATCTAGGGAAACCTCATAGTGGTATATCTCGCTATTTGTCTTAGATCAAGGGAAGATCCACAAGAGGTCTTACTTATTCGTAGGTGAAATTTATCCACAATAGAACCGACGACTCCATTGGGGAAGGATCTTTGATTCTTCCTTAGTTTTATAATTCCCTTTCTCTTTTACCTTTGAAACATGGTATGTATCTTATTGTCTTCCTCATCACTCACTTAGAGAGAAGATCTTTCAGATATGTGACAGATCTGAGAAATTTTCCCCAAATTTGTAGACAATCGCTACTGAACAATTTGTACAAGATTAGGAAAAATACAAATTTGATCAAGCAAAGTTCAGAAAGTGGATTTGAGAAAAAATACAGATTTGAGATTTTTCTTTATTGCTTGAATTTTCCAAGTGGATTTGAGGTGTTGAGTGTTTTGTTCCTCTCATTTTATATGGTGAGTTTAAAGTGGATTTGATGTTTGTTTTATTTCAGTGAATTTCATATTTATATCTAACTTTGTTCTAGTTTGGGTTTTCATTGTCATGCCCTTTCCTCCCACGATCATGGTTTCCCCACTGAAATCTCATGACTAGTATCTAGAAAATTGTTGACATCCCGTGACCAGTCACACTCTAAATGATTGTTGGAGAGTGAGCTCCTCAGTATAGGTCACTATTTGTATCACTGGAATCCCATGATAGATCACTACCTAAATGAAGGAAACGTATGATTTTTCTCTACCTGAGTGAAGGAAGCTCGTGACCTTCCTTGTAGGGTGCTCAAAAAATGGCTCGTAGGGTGCAAAAAAACATCTTCTTTTGAAAAATAAATTCTGGGTGTTTTCTTATGAATCTTAGGGTCTCTATTCTTGGGAAAGAGAACCTTTAGAAATTAGTCTTTGAAGGAATTAAATTTCATTATTATTTTCATGGAATAAAAGAGAAAATAAAAAATTTCATTTTATGATCATCCCTTTTGGAGCATTTTAGGTTTGTTTTTTTTTCAGAGTTGCATTTAAGTGTTACTTGTGAATGTTGGGGTCTGAAATTGTCTTTTGCAGTGATTGGTAGTCCCAGTTGGATTTGAGTGATCCTATTTGAGAAGAATAAACCTCTTGTTCCTTCCCTTAGATAGTTTTCATCAAATAAAAATAAGTACATTTTTTTCATTTTCATTATGTCTTTCTTTGGATTGGAAAGAGTCAAAATACCATTAATGTTTCATTCCATTACCCTTGAGCAATAAACAACCTAATAAATATAATCTCTTAAGATAACATTACCCTTGAGCAATAAACAACCTAATAAATATAATCTCTTAAGATAAAATCTATTAGAATCTTTTCTTTTAGAAAACTAACATTAGATTAGGATTTAGGGCCTGGTGTAGGGTTGGAGAGTAAATTCTCCAAGGCCACCTAAACGGAACCTAGAAGTCACTAATGAGAGCATACAAACAGTGTCAAAACATGTGTGTTGGGAGGCTCCCCTAGCACAAGATTTAATTAGGAGTTCGCATTGGGGAAAGTAGAGTGATATCCCCTCTTTGCTTGTATTGGTGTTTGATAGATTGCTTCAAATACTGAGTACAATTTTAGAAGTGTCGTTCCTCTATGAGAGGTAACGCTTCTTGAAGCTTCAATATTTGTTTCCCTAACCATACGTGTGGTTGAACATTTGAAAGTGGGAGGAAGTTTCTATGATACCTAGGGTAGACGTTGAACCTATGTTTTATCTCCCTCAGAGGGTTCCTACCTTAATAAAGGGTACTTGCACCATTAAGGGATATTACGTGTGGGATACCATAATTATTCCTCACACCTTTTCTAGCCAATTTTTTTGGGACTTGACATCCCCCAAAGGATTGGTTTTTAGAAGAACCACTTTATCCATTGGTTTTCTTTTTGAAGCCTATATTTTCTAGGGGTGTGATCTATGGTGAAGTCTATGTCTAGTTGACCATAGGTAGTCATTTTTTGGATTAAAACTCATGTTTCATTGTGGTTGAATAACTTATTCATCATTATCATAAACCCTTTACTCATTTGGGTGAATAGACCTTTTGGTGTCTATTCTCATTTTTTTTAGAAATCCTCATTTAATGTCAGGTGTGAGTGGTTTACCTAGTATGGGAGGACTTATTCCTTCATCATTTAGTGTTGCATGAGGAATCTCCTTCTTTACCATCCATTAGTGGGGTAGTTTCTTCCACTACTATGCATAGTACATACAATTATTCCATTTGGGGTATGTCACCAGTTACATCATTTCCTCCCATGGATATACCTAGTGTTTGTAGACCCATTGCATTTTCACAAGTGCCTACATATGGATTTGTTTCAAATGGGGGAGAAGGCCTTGGTTTTACTACTAGACGTGGATTTCCATCTACTCATGATAACCCTATAGGTAGATCACTGACACCAAATGCTAGTTTCTGATATGAATGGGATCATTATATTATTTATCATATATCTCACTACCTTTTGGGTGTAAAAAATTGGAGGAATTAACTTGCAAGGCCATTTCAACAATTAGTCCAAATTTGAAAATTTGGGTCCAAAAAATAGTCATAGTTATTCTGGAGTCATTTTGAGGCATCAATTTTTTTTTTTCCCAAACCTTACTATAGAGGAACATTATAATTTCTACACGTCGATACCTTTCCAATGGTGCAGACCATTCGTCAATTGGAGTTCGTATGAGAACTTTATGCCTCTCACAAGTTGACCTACCATATTGATCACCATGGTGCGAGTGTATGCCATGCCATCGTCCATTACTTAGACATGTGGGGATAGCCATGCAGTGGATTTTCTAAGAAAATTCTAAAAATTCCAAAACCTTATCAAAATTGAAGGTTTAGGAATTCAAAAAACTGTCCCTAGATGGCTATTGGGCTATGTTAAAAAATGGGCCACTAGGAGGCGAAGAAGAAAGAGCACTAGGAAGATTCCAAGGAGGGGAAGAAGAAGTGGAAAGGAGAAAAATATAATACGACAAAAACCACTTCAAAACAGAGTAAATATCCTAGCAACCATTGCAATCATTGCAACATTGATGGCAACACTGAGGAAAAATTTTGGAAACTACATCCAGAGTTGAACCCAAAGAACTGCAAGAAGGAAGGAAACAAAAAGAACCTTCTAGCCAAAGATTCAAGAAATTAGGTTGAAAGTATATCTTATGTGGATGAAAATATTGAATGCACATATTTGTAGAAGGAGGTGAATCCAAGTATCCTTCATCACTAGAAAGAGAAGGAGATGAACAAGCTCTTCCACATCAAGATTTAGATCAAGAAGACCAAGATAGATGATATGTTCGACTCTTGTTCACAGGCTAATCTCATAGGAGTGTATCTTTTCAACAAGCTTGGATTGGAGGTTCAGAATCATCCTAACACCTATCCATTAGGTTGGGTAAATAAGGATGCAACGATAAAGGTAACAAAACAATGTAATATTGTATTTGGTATAAGTTTTGGTTTTAATGATGAAGTGGAATTGGATGTAGTACCCCTTGATGTATTTGGACTAGCTTTTGGAAGCCATTACATATATATGAGGGATGCAATATTCATGCAGAGAGCCAACCAATACCGATTGATCAAGAATGGGAAGTCTTACATCATCAATGCACATAAAGGCAAGTCAAAGATATCACTCGTAAGTGCCAATCAAGCCAAGAAGTTGACTAGTTCTAGTAAGAAATATTTTTTACTTTTCTTAAGAGAAAATCAGTTTGATGATGAGTCAATGAGAGTGAGGGAATACCTAAAGGGGTGTACTAAAGAGAAGAAACAAAATTTGGAGGAGTTTCTACATAAATATAGAGGAGTGTTCCAGGAGTGTAAATGGCTACCACCCAAGAGGGAAATGGAGCACTGGATAAAGTTGTTTCCAAAATACCCACTATTGAATATTGGCCTGTATAGATAGTTTGTTCTGGAAGCAAATGAAGTGAAGAAGAAATTGTATAAGTTGTTGGATCAGGGTGTAATTCTACCAAGTACCTCACCTTGTGGGTCACCCATCATAATTAGAGATCCCTCTCTGAGTCTTGGAGGGCTATATCCAAGACTCGAAGTGGTTCAAGGTTACCTATGAGATTTCCATTCGCAGCCTTAGGCAAATTACAGAGCGCTAACACAATGGTTAGTCCAAATTTGAAAATTTGGGTCCAAAAAATAGTCATAGTTATTCTGGAGTCATTTTGAGGCATCAAACAAATTTTTTTTGCCCAAACCTTACTATGTAGGAACATTATAATTTCTACATGTCTATACCTTTCTAATGGTGCAGACCATTTGTCAATTGGAGTTTGTATGAGAACGTTATGCCTCTCACAAGTTGAACTACCATATTGATCACCATGGTGCGAGTGTATTCCATGTCATCCTCCATTACATAGACATGCGGGGATAGATATGCAATTGATTTTCTAAGAAAATTCTAGAAAGTCCAAAACCTTATCACAATTGAAGGTTTAGGAATTAAAAAAACTATCCCTAGATGGCTATCGGGCTATGTTAAAAAATGGGCCACTAGGAGGCGAAGAAGAAAGAGCACCAGGAAGATTCCAAGGAGGGGAAGAAGAAGTGGAAAGGAGAAAAATATAAGAAGGAAACAACCACTTCAAAACAGATTAAATATCCTAGAAACCACTGCAATCATTGCAAAATTGATGGCAACACTGAGGAAAAATGTTGGAAACTACATCCAGAGCTGAACCCAAAGAACTGCAAGAAGGAAGGAAACAAAAATAACCTTCTAGAAAAAGATTCAAGAAATTAGGTTGAAAGTATCTCTTATGTGGATGAAGATATTGAATGCACATATTTGTAGAAGGAGGTGAATCCAAGTAGCCTTCATCACTAGAAAGAGAAGGAGATGACCAAGCTCTTCCACATCAAGATTTAGATCAAGAAGACCAAGATAGATGATATGTTCGACTCTGGTTCTCAGGCTAATCTCATAGAAGTGGATCTTTTCAAAAAGCTTGGATTGGAGGTTCAGAATCATCTTAACACCTATCCATTAGGTTGGGTAAATAAGGATGCAACGATAAAGGTAACAAAACAATGTAATATTGTATTTGGTATAAGTTTTGATTTTATTGATGAAGTGGAATTGGATGTAGTTCCCCTTGATGTATTTGGAGTAGCTTTTGGAAGCCATTACATGTATATGAGGGATGCAATATTCATGCAGAGAGCCAACCAATAATGACTGATCAAGGATGGGAAGTCCTACATCATCAATGTGCATAAAGGCAAGTCAAAGATATCACTCGTAAGTGCCAATCAAGACAAGAAGTTGACTAGTTCTAGTAAGAAATATTTTTTACTTAAGAGAAAATCAGTTTAATGATGAGTCAATGAGAGTGAGGGAATCCCTGAAGGGGTGTACTAAAGAGAAGAAACAAAATTTGGAGGAGTTTCTACATAAATATAGAGGAGTGTTCCAGGATCCTAAATGGCTACCACCCAAGAGGGAAATGGAGCACAGGATACAATTGTTTCCAAAATACCCACTATCGAATATTGGCCTGTATATATAGTTTGTTCTGGAAGCAAATGAAGTGAAGAAGAAATTGTATAAGTTGTTGGATCAAGGTGTAATTCTACCAAGTACCTCACCTTGTGGGTCACCCATCATAATTGTACCCAAGAAGGATGGGACTTGGAGAAAGTGTATCAATTACAGTGCATTGAACAAGATTACACTGAAGAATTTTTACCCCCTACCAAGGATCAATGATCTATTGGACTGGTTGCAGCATGCCAAGCACTTCACTAAGTTGGATTTGAAATCAGGATATCACTAGGTACACATCAAAGAAGAAAATGCCTAGAAGACTTCCTTCAAGAAAAGGCACGATTTGTATGAGTGGTTGGTTATACAATTTAGTTTATGTAATGCACTGACTACATTTATGAGAGTAATGAATGATGTTTTATGCCCTTTTCGATACTCATTTTTTATTGTTTATTTGGATGATATACAAGTTTATAGTGCTACCTGGGAGGATCATATATCACATCTTATGTAGGTGTTGGAGACTCTAAGAAAGAACCATTTGTTGGATAATATCAATAAATGTGAGATTTCCGAGTAGTATTTTGTGTATTTGGGGTATGTGATCGATGGAGGGGAGCTTAAGATATATCCCACAAAGATGGAGGCCATCATGAAATGACTCGTTCCTACAAATGTCACTAAGGTTAGGAGTGTTTTTTGGGTGACACAATACTTAAGAAATTTCATAGCTTAATTTTCAATGACAACTACACCACTCCACGCCATAACAGCTAGTGGTAAGAGTTTCCAATGGGGGAAGAATAAGAAGAAGGCATTTGATGAGATGAAAATAAAGATCATTCAAGCACCAATGCTCACACTACCAAACTTGCATAATCCTTTCGAAGTGGAGACAAATGTAATTGGGTATTTCATGGGAGTAGTATTAATGTAGGTAGGAAGGCTCATTTTCTATCATTCTGAAGTATTTCATGGGGTATTTCTTGACTACCCTACCTATGACAAGAAGATTTATTCCTTAGTAAAAGCTATCAAAAAGTGGAAACACTATCTAATGGGAGAGGAGACCATCATCCACATAGATCACCAACCACTATAGTATTTGTAGGCCCATAGTAAGCTGTAACAACTAGACCTTACAAGTGGATTGGGTTTTTCTAGAAATTTCATTTTGTCATTAAGTATAAGAAGGGTATCACAAAAATGTTGGAATAAATTATTTTATGGCCACCTACATCTAATATTAAATATTTGGGAACATTGATGCACATGGATCCTTTTACCCATGATGCATACAAAGAGACATACGTAGAAGATGAGAACTTCAAGGAGGAGTTTCGGTAGCTACAAGTCCAAATTCATATAGAAGAAGGTGATAGAAAGGATGACTATCATTTCCATAATGGGTTACTCTATAAGCTTGGCAATATTTGTGTTCCTAAAGGTGAACGATTGCAGCTTATCAGAGAGGCTCACACCTCCAAGGTTGCAAGACATTTTAGGGTTGGGAAGATGGTTTCCAACTTACAGAGGTACATGTATTGGCCCAAAATGCAAGAAGATGTAGCATGGTATATTATAGGATGTATACTTTGTTGTACCATAAAGCCCAAAAACAGGAAGCAAGGTCTATATTATCCCTTACCTATAGACACTTGACCTTGGGAAAACATTTCCATGGATTTTGTGGGAGGTTTACCAACAACCATGAAAGGGCATGACTATCTATTTGTGGTAGTTGATAGGTTCAACAAAATGTGCATTCTCGTGCCTTGTAAAAATACCATCATGATAGGTTCAACAAAATGTGCATTCTCGTGCCTTGTAAAAATACCATCACTGGAAAAGAAGCAACAAGTAAGTTCTTTGAACATGTCTAGGTGCACTTTGGGATACTAAGGAGCATCATCTCATATAGGGATACCATATTTCTTAGTGCATTTTGGAATACGTTATAGGAGAATATGGAAACTAAGTTGAATATGTCTACAACATTCCATCCACAGATAGATGGGAAGACATAAGTAGTCAACAAGACTTTGGTGCAACTTTTGAGGGGTTACAATCATAATCATGCAAAGAATTTGGATGAAAATTTGATCAATATACAACACTCTTATAACAAAGTAGTCCACACTTCTACTGGTAAGTCTTCTTTTGAAGCATGCTTTGGGTATTTGTCACCTTCACCCTTAGATTTTGTATATGGAAAACAAGGAGGAGTGAGAGAGGACCTCACAAGAGATGCACTAAAGGAAGAATTTTTTTTTAGAATATCAGGCAGATCTATTTGCAAGTACAAGAGACACTGAGGAAGTCAAAGGAAAAATACAANATCTATTTGCAAGTACAAGAGACACTGAGGAAGTCAAAGGAAAAATACAAGGCTAGAAATGACCAACACAAAACAAAGAAAACATTTAAAGTGGGAGATAGAGTATGGTTATAGTTGAATAAGGAAAGACTACAGGGTCTTGGTAAGAAGATAAAGGATATACGATATGGTCCTTTTGAGGTATTGTTGGCCCTTGGTTATGAAAGTAAGCAAAGATCAAGGAAGAAAAGGCAGAATCCAAACTGTGCGGAAGACACAGTGATTGTTACTAGGTCGAAGTGAGCAAAAGAGAAAAAAAGACGGAGCGAAGTAAAAGGAATCAATTCGTTGAACGAGGAGATCGAGGACAACAGATCAGCAAGAAAGAAGGATCGTGGACAACTCAACAAGAAGAAAAATCCATCATTGGATGCTTTGGAGCACCGCGCGAGAAGGAAGGAAAGACCGGCTAGAAAAGCCCTAAAAATACAGGTCAAGTTGACGTAGGGTTTTAGACACCTAGGGTTTTGGTATCTAGGGTTTTGACACATAGGTTTCGGCCTAAGGATGTCAGTGAGTGATTGTAATATATAAATAGAGGTATAAAGGACACGTGATGGGTTGTTGATGTTGATGTTAGGATTATTGTTTTTGTCATTGTCATTGTGTGATTGAGTGAATAACATTGACTGAGAGAGAAGTGTTGAGTGGGAGAGCCTTCTGTATTGTAAGATATTCAGTTGGGTGCGAAGATCAACCCTACAGCTTGGTGTGTAGGGAGGGATGAGATATTGAAGAGAAGAGAGAAGATCTGCTAGCTAAGAGTGTAGACAAGAACTATACGCTTCATCTTAATGCATTATAAAGCACAATTATGTGGACATAGCCCTAGAGAGAGGGTGAACCACGTATATATTGTGTTGTGTGTGTGATTAGTGTTCTGTTCTTTGTTATTGGTATATTGCTATTGCATTACTGTGTTAGCTCTAATAGCTATATCTTGCATAGTAGATCCTAGGAAGATAAAGAATACTATATTTTTGTGTGCCAATCATTTTGAACCCACTTTACATTCCTTTTGGTTGTAGACATTTTTGTCC
>CBVK0100502711.1:0-10141 GCA_900067695.1 Picea abies | reverse complement strand
ATATATATGCTTTGAGAAATTAGTACATTGCCAACAATGTATCAACATCAAGATAGGATATAAAGAGGAAAGAGAATATCACATTATTTTCATTTTTTAATTTGAGTAATCAATATACAGTGTAAAGCACTTACCATAATACTTAAAATATCTAAGATCATTTATATTAAATAAATGAACAAATATGAAATATGAATATCACATTTTAGTGTAACTTATCTTTAACATTTCTTTGGCCTTTGGTTCCTAGGTATGCTTCGGCTTTCGTCGCTTGGTATCATGCCTAGGGAAAGAGGCAAACCAAAAAGGGGATCAGCCTATTACAGTTCTATAACACGACGCACCAGTCCAACGAATTACATGGCTACCAATCTAGCTCAGGTTTCCTCCTCCAATCCAGCTTAGAATCCAGTGCGTTGGGACTCTGGTCTCGTTTATGTAGAGGAAGAAAATCCACCAAGGCCGCATTCGCTTGGACAGGGCTCTTCACAGGCCCATGTGCAAGATATCACTCATGTTCAACCCTAGTTCATAGAGCGCTACAACATTGGGCCAGTTTACAATGAGGAAGAGCTTCCGCAGCCACAAGATTACCTTATTCGCGAGGATTTGATTCCACACCCACGAGATGAAATCACAGGAACTCCATGCCAAGAGAATGTGCAACCAAGATCACCCCTAAGGTCTAGCTTCTCAGAGGAACACCTGAGCCTCATCTTCGAAATGTGACGGGACTTGGTCGACTAGCTCCATCGACAGGAGGATCTCCTTCTTCGAATGAACATGTTCTTTGCATGATTGTCCAATGAACCGGCGAGCAGCAGATGTCCTACCTGTGACCAAGCCTTTCAGTTCTCCCCGTGACCTTGAGATCTAGAAGAATGCAACTATCACAGGTGCTTTTCATGAATATAAGAACTCAGTTTTTGTTAAATTATAGTCAATAAGCAATGACCCAAGGCTTTATTTTAGTTTCTTCTTTTGTACTAGCTTTTGGATTCAACAGACAAGTCATAAAACAATGGTTATACTCCTCTTACAAATATAGCTCTAATATTGGTTTCCTATTTTAGCAGGTCAAATCCCAGGTCTTGTCTATACTCATATGTGACAATGTTTATGAAAGACAAAGGTAATACAATTATTTACTAAAAAAATAAACAAACAAATAAATAAATAACAAAGAGCCTCTCAAGGATAAGAGTTGTCATCAAGGTGTGCCTAAGATGGTATCAATATGTATTGAATTGCAAAACATTTATCATCTCTTTTAAGGGCACGTATTTTTAACTTTGGACGGAATGGGTTAAAGTAACGTACGTCGCAAGTTCCCTCAACCTCCAATGTTATGTTATGGAGTATTGATCAAAGCCAATGTTATGGAGCATTGATCAAAGCCCCGACTGAAACTAGATCGCATCTTCCACAAACCGGAATGGTAATTTCTACTTATGGATTAATAAAATTTTAAATGTTTTAATGATAACCCTAAAATTAAAATTATGAAGGAGGCAATCAAACAATTTTTATTTTTTTTAATTGTAGATATCATTCATAATAGTGATTCATAATAGTGTGTAATATCATTTTTTTTAAATAGATAAGGAAATAGAAAGTTATAGAAAAAATATATATATATAATAATAATAATAATAATCTATTTTTAAGGTCATGGTTAAGCCAGACACCAAACTGGTGTATGAGACTCCCTTGTTTGTGGGATAAGGGACCCCCTCCGCCTAGCGATTTTACTGGTAAAATCTATGGAGGTATACATACCCTACCCCCCTCTAGATTTGAACTTGTGACCTCTTAAGAGGACACACACACACATATATATATTTAAAATTATGATATATATCAAGATAAAAATAAATTAAAAATAAAGAAAAATATTATTATTATTATTATTATTATTATATGAAATTTGTATAGTGAGATTCATGTGTATTTCATTAGCAATAACTTTGTATAATCTATTTAAAATAATATGAAAAATAGAGATATCTAAAGTGATTTGGAAAAATGAAGTGCTTCTTGCTTTTGCAATCAGAACCGCTAAGGTTATCATATTGAAGTTATATATGAAGCAACGAAGTCAATAACCAAATCAATAAACATGTTGGTGAAGAAAAATCGTTCTATTGAAAATATTTCATTTTTCAAATAATGTGCATGAAATGTGCACGTTCCATCATGTACACACATTATTTTAAAATATAAATAAATATAAAAATTAAATTCTTTGCACAAATGTAACCTCTTCAGGATGGTAATTTTGTCATAAAATTTTTCCATGGCATCCTTTCAAGTTTGGACCATTAGAAATATCTCAAAGAGATCTACATCTTTGCTTTTATAAACTTTTGACATTTCTATACATTCTTTCTAATTTCAAAAGAATAAAAAAGGACAGACCAACATTTAAAACCATTGTCTTAAATCCCAAGACCATTTCCAAGGCCTTAAGAGCCATCCTTAGAGCACAAAATCTTGAAATGGTGCACATATAATAGTCCTAGTGGAAAATTTCCATTTATAGGGCATTGATACCATCCCTAGGGCATAAAACCTCATAGTGGTACCCATATTACATTCATGTGCTAAATATTCTCATTGTATGGCTTCTCTACATGGGCCATGAGCCCTAAAAGTATCCTTTAGTCCCTAAGATGTTAGTATTAGTCCTTAGACCATGGTCAAAACCACAATATAAATCCCTAATGTGGAAAACCTTTTAATGTTGTCAATATTACATTAATGGGTTAAAGATTCTTTTTACAAGGCTTGTGTGGTTGTTTGGGATCTAACAATCATGGTCCTTGCAACTTGAGCCAAAAGAGAGGAGGCTCACTTGAACTATGAACATGTACGATGTTGATCTGGATGATCACTAGAAAGATCACCAACTACTTCTTATGTTGAATGGACCCATCTAGGAAGCAATGGTGTTGGTGTAGGTTCATGTTCAATCGACTTGTTTGAAGAGAGGTAAGAAGGAAGAGGTGGATTCTCATCCTTGCTATCATCATCTGAAGAAGAAACCATAATAGGATCTCTAAAAAAAATGTTGGAAAGAGAAGACGACACATATGTCAAAGATGGCTCACATGCCAAAGATGGCACAAACCTCGACTTAGGCTCATAGGCAAAAGATATTTTCATCAAACTTAACATCTCTTTTAATAATTATTTCATTGGAATGAGGTTGAAGAAGTTTGTAACCTTTGACATCTTCAAAATATCCAACAAAAGTGCACTTCTCACTTTTAGGTTGTAATGTTTTCATTTTCTCATTAGGAATGTGATCCCATGCTTCACTACCAAACACATAGAAGTGGCTTACATTTGGTTAATTTTACTCCACGCTTCTTCCAATGTTATAATTTTTAAAATCTTTGTGGGAGTGCAATTTACTATGTAATTTGCACAATCAATGGTTTACGTCCAATAATGAAGACTTAATCCCTTAGATTGGATCATAGAATTTGCCATTTCCTTTAATGTGCTATTATTTCTCTCTGCAACACCATTTTGTTATGGTGTATATGGAACAATATGTTTCATTTGAATGCCCTCTGAAGTGTAGTAAGTTGTGAATTTGTTGTTAACATATTCACCTCTATTATATGTTCTTAACCTTTGTAGTCGATGTCTAGATTGTTTTTCTACAAGGGCCTTGTAGGCCAAAAACATGTCAAAAACTTCACTATTGAGTTTTAAGAAATAAACCCAAGTGTGTTTGGAGAAGTCATCAATGAAAGTTAAGAAGTACATGGACCTAGAGAAAGAAGGAGAAGGATGCAGACCAGACAAATCACTATGAACAAGTTGCAATGGGGATGAGGTGTGCCAAGAGGCTCGTTTGTCAAAATTGTCTCGATGATGCTTGATGAGAACATGGTCGACACAAACACCATCTCTACAAGAAATAAGAGGAAAACTAGTAACCATACTTTGATTGCATGGTTGTTACAATGAACAATAGTTTAGATGACCAAACCGCTCACGCCAAAGTTTTCTCAAGTCATTTATATGAGAAATAAAAACTTATGGAAACAATGATGGAAAAAAGTTGTCAAATTTGTTACATTGAATAAGAGAAGAAAAAATGGCTTTATCCTTAGCCATATGGTAAAATGCTTCATAATCAATAAGTTATTCACCAGAAGAAGAAATAGATGTTTCATTGGAGGAGAAAACAGAAGAAAAAAGTGCATGTCCATAAGAAGAAGAGTTAGAAGAAGAAGAATCAAGATTGAAGTTGTACTTTTGTATTGCTTCTTCTAAGACCTTCATCTTTTTAAAACATTTAGACTCTATATAACCATCTCACCCATAAACATTGCAATGTCTTTCAGTCTTCTTACTTTTTTATTTTGGTCCTTTGTCACCATTGGGACTAGAAGATAGTTGAGAGGGTTTGGGACCCTTTTTTTTCTTATTGTTGAAAGGATGTTGCTTCTTTATATGCTTGATTTTATCTTTCTATTGGGCCACTAAGGCTTTGTTGGATGTATATGTAGTGTTGATCACTCCAAGATGCAAGATCTTGTCCTGTTCTCTAATTAGAGAATTACAAAAAGACTTAAGAGAGAGTTCTATGTATGAATCCCCTAGAGCTTCTTTGGTGGCATAAAAAGGAGATACAAAAACAAAATACGCAATACCAAGCTTAGAAAGAGTAGCATATATACATTGGTCATCCTTCGTGTATATTTCACATTCTTTAAGTAAAATTCTAAGTGTTTTGAACTTAGATAAATAATCTTGAATGAAAGGGAAATCGTTAGGACTTAAAGACATTATCTAATTTTCAAGATAGTGAGATCGAATCAGATTGTGTTTACCAAATACCTTATTCATATTGTCCCAAGCTTTATCTGGGTCATTAATTCATTGAATATGAAATCGTAAATCAAAAGAGATGGACATTTTGATTAATCCAAGTGCTTGATCATTTTTTTATCCTATTTGGATTTCTTTTCAGCATTAGTGGGGAATTTTTCTTTTCTCAAGATAAATGGTAACCAAATTTCCATGTGGCAGATAGAAGTCGGCCCACATGGTGATGGATGCACAATGAAGTGGTAGAGTAAAAAAAAAAAAAATTCTTCTCCAACTTTTCCGATAAGTTCACTTTTACAAATAAGTTACTTATGAAGTGACCCAATTTTATAGAATAAGTGAGATTACAATGAAGTTACTTTATAAATTAAAGTTTCATGCAAACAGTAACAAAAAAAATATTAAAATTACTTTATAGTGATTCACTTTATAATTTAAGTGAAATGCACTTCACAGTAAAGTTATGAGATTACTCAAGGTGGCATGATCTTTTTCAAAAAGTAACTTTAAAAAGGAGAGACTTGAACACAAGACCCCTTCTTAAATAAAGTAACTTTCAACTAAGTGAGCTAATGAAAAATATATAGTAAATTTTATGGAAGAGCATTTGTTTTTTCTCGAAGTGTGTGCTTACCCCCAAAACCATTATTTTTTCTTGCACAAAACTTAAAGATGATCGCACACAAAAACAAGAAAAAATTATGAAACTTTAAAATAATGGGATTAGATCTCCATTAGCTTGCGCAAAAAGAATGTAAGTTTTTTCTTTGTTTTTTATTTGTTGAGATCGCATAAAGTGCGGAGTGAATAGAATATGCAAAAAATAAAACACATTTTTCTATGTTAGTGATTTTCCAAGATCACATAGAGCACACGACAAAGAGCATACATGGACCAAAAAGAGTAGCAAACTAGGAATAAAAACAGAAAATTGAAATATTAACTTTGCAAAAAAAATTAAAAAGGTTGTAATCAAACTTTATACCTCTGGATCTAACAAAAATGGTCGTATCTTGGGAAAATAGAAACCATTTCAAGTGGCATGAAAAGTGTTTCTAAGTAAAATCAGTGTTCTAGGCACAATGGAGTAGTCTTCTCAGCCCATGAGTGCACATGAATAGTAGAACACGGAAATGCAGTAACACAAGTTTGAGATCTTTATCAACAACAAGGGTAGGTCTTCAAATAGGTTCTAATACCATGTGTCATTCAATTTATTTATGAATTGTTTATTGCAAAGATGATATATATCAACTATGTACATTTAATTATTGACCTCGAGTTTGTGTTTACTTGCAAACTACTTATGGCACAATATATGAAGAATTAGGTATTTTGTAGTATCTATCTTAATATACTTTGTGAAACTAAAATTATTCGATATGCAAACTAAATGAGTGCTTATACTATTCTTCTATAATAAAGTTAGAATTAAATTAAATGTTGAAAACTGAAGTCAAATAAAAAAATCTTGGAAAGTTGACTTGCAATGAATACCAATTTAGTATTGAATTACAATCTAGTTAAGCCACAAATGTTATAATAATATGTTATAGCTATATATTCAAATTAATATTTGAACCTTGCTACAACAATACTCCATTTTGGTCTTTTTCATTTATAATTCAATAGAGAATGATTCGATGAAGATTCCACACAACAAATATCAATCTAAATTGAAATGACAATGCAATAGATGTAAATGAACAGAGTTAGTTTGGAACATTGATCCATGCATCTTCCATTGAATACTATGACACTACTCCAGCAACTAAAGAATCAACAACACACTTGAACTCAAATCAAATCACATTTGTGGAAGTCTGAAATCATAATTAATATAAGGCAAGTGTTCTTTTCTTTATTCCAAAAATAAAAAATTACATCATCGTCTCTTCATACAAAGAACACTATATTTATAATAACATATAGAGTTTATCAGAAAATATCAGACACAAAATCTTTAAGCTCGTTACAACCTTGTACTAATCATAATCAAATGCACTACAATCTAATTACCACAAGGCTTTGGTGAATCATTGGGTTTGGATCTAAAAGATGACATGTGATCCCATTCATTGCCCAAATAAAAATGTTGATTGTTGGCACAAAATATGGAACACAATAGTGAATTTTGTTAGGATATTTAGACACTTAGGAGTTAGTTAACATCAACTTGGCCTAATGTGTCTTTAGGTAAAAGTGTGTTTCTTAGTGTGTTTCTTTAGTATAATAATAAATAGTTATTGATTATCCAAGGGATGCATCCTTTGATGGATGGTCACCATATGTTCCCTATATATGGAACACTCATCATTGTAAGAATATCTCTATTATATATCATATGAATAAAAACAACATAATCGACCAACTTGATGGGCTGCTATGGATCCCGGGTTCATATTGCCTTTTGCTCAGGCTAGAGAACTACTGAAAGTGCATGTTTATAGGTTCATTGTCATATCGATCAAGCCATAGTGGTGGGTCAAATATTTGTGCCTTCTTCTAATGAATAGTTTCCACCTATAAACTGTTAGTATATTTAGACACTTAGGAGTTAGTTAAGATCAACTTGGTCTAATGTATCGTAAGGTAAAAGTGTGTTTCTTAGTGTGTTTCTTTAGTATGCATTTGTAGTTAGGTAATCCGACGATCACGATGTGTTCCTGACATAGAGTGATTTGAATATTTATATTCTCCTTGATATTAATGGCTATATTGATCTGTGGCTTAACACTTGATTGGTCCATTATCTCTATTTAAAGAAAGTTGAGGACCATTTTTCGATGATTGATTGTGAGAAACTCTCTTGTAAATATCTATATAATATTTTTCTTTTGCATTAATAAATTTCTCCAAGTTGTTGGGTTGTTATATTCTTTGCAATGAAAGTCTAGTTGAGGTGGATCAGCTGACATTTGAATTCGAATAAATTGACATCAAGTCGAAGGTCGAGGTGGTTCGACCAGGTAAAGTTGTAGTCGAAGGTTGAGGTGATTCAATCAGGTAAAGTCGAAGTCAAAGATACTGACAACAAGTCGAAGACGTCAACTGACAAGAGGTCGACAAGCGGGCGGGTGGAAACTGACTAAAGACTGAATGAAGGTCGACTGGTATTCGAATAGTAATCCAACTTGGTAGTTGAATGTAAAAAAATCTCGAGATTCGTAGGATTTGTAGCCAATTATCTGCTTGGATCTGTAACCATTTTTGGGGGCACTTTTCTTTAGGTTTTTGCCTATTGTAAAGCCTATAAAGAAGGCATGTTGTAATTTTGTAAAGGCTAATCAATAATCGTAGAATAGCCAATCTTTAGAGGTTGTTGGTCATGCAAATGTAAGTCGACTTGGCTATAGGGTTGTTCTTATGTAAAGAAATAAGGTATGATGTCGATTGTGTATTAGGTATAGACCAAGGTTAGGCATGTAACGTTTTATTATGAATGAATAAGACAACAAGAGAGTATAACGCTCAAGGAATGTTGGTTTTCCTATTTGGGTTTCCAGGGTAAAATCTTTGTGTACTGTGTGTTTGCATTGTCATTTACTTTCTTGTTTAAATTTTTCTTCCTCTCTTCTACTAGGTTTAGTGTGGAAATGTTCCTCATTTCCTAACATGTGGTATCATAGCTTTCTTTAAAAATCTTGGATTTGAGCTAAACCCTAGGTTTAGTAAGAGTCGTAATTCAAAAATCTTTAAAGATTGTGTTAAAGAATGGCAAGTAGCTCAAGAATAGAGATCAAAAAATTCAATGGCTAGAATTTTTAGCTTTGGAAACTTGAAATTGAAGATCTCCTTGTAGATCAAGAATAATGGGCAACAATCTGTCGAGGTACCATTCTAATGGGTATGCCAATGAAAGAATGGGAGAAACTTGAGATAAGGGCAAGGAGTACAATTCGACTTTGTATTGCAGATTTGGTACTGTCGAATGTCTCGGGTGAAGATTCGGCCAAGAAATTGTGGGACAAGTTGGAGAGCTTGTGCCAGTTGAAATCACTAGTAAATAAGTTGTTTCTCATAAATAAATTGTATTTTATGAGGATGAGTGAGTGAAATCTGGTGACTAACCATTTAAATGTGTTTAATACCACTATAATCCAGTTATCTTCTGTGGATATTAAAATCACTGAGGAGGAGAAATGTGTTATCCTATTATGTTCTTTTCCAGACTCTTGGGATAGCTTAGTCGTGTCTATAGGGAGAAATTTAACCACATTAGCATTAGAAGACATGGTTTCATATATATTGTTAGAAGAACTGAGAAGGAATAACATGGAAGGATCAACCAAAGATGCATTAGTGGTGAGAAATCAACAGGTTGATAGAGATAAAGACAAATTCTTCAATAGAAATTCTAAGTCAAAGGGTAGATCTAAATCCCCTATCTAGTCAATGAGAAGATGATGAAATGTGGTAAAGATGGGAATTACAAAAGGGACTACAAGTCGAAGGAAATGGAAGTCAGTATAGGATCTGACGAGAAGCAGTTGACTGAGAGAAAGATGACTCCAAGTAAGGGAGGTGGTGTGTACCTGGCGTCGACCAGTACACAGTTGGATCAAGATGTTTGGTTGATCGACTCAGGAGCATCCTATCATATGACACCACATAGAGAATTGTTTTGTGAATATGAAGGATATGAAGGAGGAGATGTGTTCTTGGGGGATGACTCGACAACCAAAATTGTCAAACGAGGAAGAGTTTGACTGATACTGTAGGATGGGAGGAGTATAACCCTTCCAGGTGTGCTATACATTTTGAGTTTCTAAAGAAACCTGATATATGTTAGCAATATGAGTGATGCAAGGGTGAACATTCTATTTGATAAGGATGTGTGCAAGATGGTCATAGGTGCAATGGTCTTAATGAAAGGAATTTGTATTGGAACCCTATACAAGTTATTAGGTAATATCGACTCGACCGGATGAAACAACATATTTGTTCCTAAAGTTGACTCAACTTTGAATCGATTCCACTCAACTCGGGCCAATTCGATTCAAACCGACTTGACAAGTCATCGTAATGTTGACCCGACCATGTTGTGGCACAAGAGGATGGGATATATTGGAGAAAAAGGACTTTGAGCTATTGTTGTTCGAGAAAAACACCTTACAGACTAGCAAATAGAGTTCAGACTTTGCATGCAGATATGACCGAATAGAAATCACTTTATACCTTCATCCCTAGATTTGAATCCCCTTTTCTTAGTAAATGCATGGAAAGATCAACCTACCTTGTTATCGGCATTTGATGTCGATCCTCCATTGTGCTTGATTACTTGTTCGCAATA
>CBVK0100502709.1:0-10268 GCA_900067695.1 Picea abies | reverse complement strand
TCTAAACCTCTCCAACACCTTCTCTGTGTACTCACCCTGAGACAATGTCAATTTGCGATTTTTTCTGTCACTTGTTATTCTCATGCCAAGGATTTTCTTTGTAGCACCCAAATCCTTCATTGCAAATGAATTGGCTAATTTATTCTTGAGCATATTTATATCCTGCATATTAGACCCTGCAACAAGCATGTCATCTACATACAATAGCAAGATAATATAGCTTCCATTTTCTAGCATTTTAAAATAAACACAGTGACCGGAATGACATCTACTATAACCTTGTTTTGTCATAAACCTATCAAACTTCAAATACCACTGCCATGCATCTTGCTTTAGGACATACAAGCCCTTCTTCAACCTGCATACCAAATTATCCTTCCCTTTTACCTTATACCCCTCTGGCTGCTGCATATAAATCTCTTCCTCCAAATCCCCATGGAGAAAAACTGTTTTTACATCTAACTGTTCAAGATGCAAATATTCTACTGTCACAAGACTTAAAATAGTCCTAATTGAATTCATTTTAACAACAAGAGAAAATATTTCATCAAAATATATACCTTTCTTTTGTGCAAACCCCTTTACAACAAGTCTAGCCTTGTACCGGTTTTCTCCTCCATATTCTTCCTTCAACTTGTAAACCCATTTATTCTGCAATGCTCTTTTTCTCGTAGGCAACTGAATCAAGTCCCAAGTCTGGTTATTTGCCAAGGAATCCATTTCCTCTTTCATTCCTTTCTCCCACTTCTTTTTGGTGTCTACCTGCATTGCCTCTTCATAACATTCTGGTTCACCAAAATCAGTCAACAATAAATAATACAATGAAGGAGAGTATCGTTCAGGGGGTNNNTGGTAGATCTTCTAACAACACTTGCAGGTGTTTGAGGTACCTGTTGCTCCCATTGTTGTACATTTTGATTTTAAGAATCCTTTGGAATTTCTTTTTCAGTGATCTCATCAAGCACTATGTATTATTGTTTTTTTTCTTCTTGTCTCTTTCCCTGCAACTGATCTTTGTACATGACCTTCTCATTGAATATGACATCTCTAATCCTAATGATTTTTTTATTTTCATAATCCCATAATCGATAACCAAAATAATTAACACTGTATCCAATAAAGGTACACTTCTTGGATTTAGTCTCAAGCTTTGTTCTATTTTCTTTATCAATATGGACAAATGCTTCACAACCGAAAGTTTTCAAAAAAGAATAGTTTAGCTTTTTTCCTGTCCATTCCTCCTCTGGAATTCTACCATCCAAAGAGATTTAAGGTCCTCTGTTTAATAAGTAAACAATAATATCTACAACATTTTCCCAGAACTGTAAAGGAAAACTGACTTGCAATCTTATACTCCTTGCACGCTCCATGATTGCCCTATTCATGACACACCATTTTCTTGTGGTGTTCTTGGAACTGTCTTCTCTCTACAAATCCCATGGTATGAACAATAATTTTTGTAGGTGAATCCCCCTGCGGACAAGTGGATTCCCTCTTGGTCTCTAGACTCCTAAGGCCAAGACAGAAAAGTTCTTAACATGGACACTGATTTCCTTTTAGATCCTATCAAGCTAATGAATGAAAGAGAAGGATAAATATATGTACCTTATTAGCAATGTTTTTCCTTGCAAAGTCCTGGTTGAACTTTGATCATGAGCTCCCTCATAGGTCCTGTAGGAAAAACAAAGATACAATGGACTTCCTACTCTATTGATATTAGCTCAATCATAGATCCATATACTGATCCATCTACTATAGACAAACTCATATGGAACAAGCATAAGTTTGAATGAAACAGGCCAAGCATTGATTATTAATGAGAACAAGTAAAAGTACTTACAATCCTTTGAATGAAGGTGTAGCAGCTTCTTCTAGTTTTTTTTGTCCAACCCCTTTGCTCAAATAATATCCATTGATTTCTTTGATGACATCTCACTCATGAGATCATAAGTTTGATGCAATTCTCAACCTCCATTGTTAATACCTTCTTATGAGATCATAAGCTAGGTATAATTCTCAATATTCCTTGTACCTTTCACCATGAGAAGGCCTCCTTATATAACCTTGGAGAGGTCCAACCACTTGAGATATATTTGGGATGAGTTGAGGATTCCTCTCCTTTAGTTGAGGATCTTCCCTAAGATCATGCCTTGACCATCTATTCGAATCCAACTACCTTCAGGAATTGAGGGATTCTTCCCTTATTTGCCTCAACAAACCCATAATTTGCTAAAAAAAGGGTAGTGCTCCCCCAAAAGGGTGCACAGGGTGCTCAAGTACTTCCCCAAAGAGGCTCAGGGAGCACCAGTACTCCCTGACAGTGGGTAGGGGAGTGCTCCTCTCCAAAATCTATTTTTTGTGGTTTTTTCAATGGAAAAAGGTTTGTACTCCCTGTCAAGTGACTTCTCTTCTTCAAAACTAGTCTTTGGGGTGTCTCAAGTGTATTTGTGATGTCGTTAGAGGCATGACATAGGAAATATGATAGTATGGTGTTTTTGACACTTGAAACACTTGTAGTGAAGATGCTACACTTAAAACACTTGTAATGACGACACTTGCGACACTATCAAAGTGAGTAATTTTGAGGTGTAACAGATTGCCCCCCAAAGTATGAAGTTAGAAGACGATGATGACTGAAGTACTTTGTAGACTTTTTCGAGCAAGGGTATGGACGCAGAGAAACTGGTAAAAAGATGCACACAACCATCAAACAAATATTATGGCATGTTTCAAAACCCAAGGAAGGCATACCTATGCTTTTGTGATAAAGACTTTTTAGGTATGGCCGCCATAAAATACACTGCGGATCCATAATTATATTGACAAAATGGTATAGCCATTGTAGATAAAATGTGGATCTATACTCCTATGACCTGAACTGATCGTAGCCACGAAGAATACACAGTGGATCTATGAGATGACAAGACATAGCCACGACCAATACAAAGTTGATCGATGTAACAATATATGTGTCATAGTTCAAAACAACTCCTTTGCAACCTGGGCAAAGCATATATAAGAGTGATGACACTCAACCTAGGTTCTTCTTACCTATCCCGATGTAGTACAAATATAACCATGCGAATAGATGTCCTGATGTTGAACATGGAAGAAACCACTTGATTACCGGTCAATGATGTAAACCGTTAACAAGAGCGAGGGAGATCACCATTGATGTCAATGATTCCCAAGGTACTCTAGTACATTTCGACAAATGTGAATAGATGAGCTGAAGTCAAACATCCATGGAATCATCCGATTAGAGGTCAATGATGTAAACCCACTGTTGGACACAAGGAGGCCTGCCATTGAGGCATGCAGGTTCCAAGGTACTAACTGGTTTCTAAGTCTAGCTCCTGGATAATAAGCTGAAGACGAAAGTAATAGACTCGTTGAAGGAGGGCCTTGATGTATCCTCCATCAATGACATGAAACTAACACATAGATGTAATTGGTGGATCAAATGAACATGGACTGACATGGGTATTGAAACAAGATATTTTTGATGGTTGACTCTTGAGGTAGATACTTCCCTTGAACACTGAGGCACATCAACAAAAACTTGACATGGACCAAAACTTGATGATGTAGTGGATGCTGTAACTTTCTTCAGGTGACCTAAAGGAGTAAAATAAACTCAGAGGATTGGCTTGGTGCAGAGGTTCAATGGATTAAAATGTGTGCAAAGACAAAATGTTGTGTTCAAGGGAGACTGTAAGAGTTACTGGTAGTGTTCTAAAAACTGCTTGGCTTGCTTCTTTCAATTTTTCCCCCATCCAGATAGACGATTACCTCTTTTTAATTTAACGAGCTCGAGGAGGGTAACCCATGCTTGATATGACTCACTTTCGGTAAGTCCTTCTTCCTTTGTTTAACGAACTGGAAGAAGTAAGGGTTCGATCCCATATGGGCCCTTCAATGTATGATTGTTTAACGAGTCTAGAGATGGTAAACTTGGTGGTTTTTCATATTTAGAGAGTCTAAAAACAACTTAAAGATGACTCTAATGTTGTCCTTTTTTGTAAAGTTAGTCTCGCGGGGCCGAAAAAGAGATAAATTATCACTCGAAAGATGCCATTTCAAACCTTTTAACGAGTGGGAAAGGAAGAAGGATCACTTGACAATATTTTCATTTTTAAAGAGTCTGAAAAGAGCTCAAAGACGACTCCAAGGGGTGCCTTTTTCGTATATCCATGCAGGTCCTAAAAAGAGATAAACGTTTACTCGGTTGCATTCTCGTGTATTTACGAGCACAAGAAAGAACAGAGACTAAGCTTGGTATGCCCCCAGCTTGAAATCTAGTGGCTTAACTACAGAATGATCATCAAAGGCTGGAGACATGCCCTCCAAGCGTCAATTCATTCACTGACTTTGTCACCAATTTCTGTACTAGATGGAGAAAAAGGATACAGTTGGAATATGCGAGCTAACGAAAGACTTGATTCGACATCTACGATATCTGGCGAAAGACTTGACCTGAAAGGAGAGGTGACTGTTTCATTTTTTAACGAGCTTGACACATGAAAAAAACTATGCTTAGGGCTCTGGGTTTAATCCCTAGATTTTTGTTTCATTTTTTAACGAGCTTTCCATAGAGAGGAACATTATGTTCATGACCTCTATTTCATTTTTTAATGAGCTTGCAATAGAGAAGAGAAACAGTGCTTGTGACCTCTGTTTCATTTTTTAATGATATTGCTATAGAGAAGAGAAACTGTTCTCGTGACCTCTATTTCATTTTTTAATGAGCTTTCCACATAGAGAAAAACTATGCTCATAACCTCTATTTTATTTTTTAATGAGCTTGCCATAGAGAAGTGAAACTATGCTTGTGACCTCTGTTTCATTTTTTAACGATCTTTCCACAGAGAAGATAAACTATGCTCGTGGAATCTTCTTGATCATGGCTTCCAAGAGAATAACGCTCTAGAAGAGCGCCATGTCAAGGGACAAAACTCGGTAATGGCTTCCAAGAGATCTTCACTGGATGGAAGAAAATCACTCTGGAAGGAATACATGTTGAGGGTTGTGACATGGGTAAGGAGATCAGGCTCCAATAGCCCTACCAAAGAGATCACCATGTCAACGACCGGATCCAATTCGTCGGAAGTTGAATTCATGGGAGATAATGCCACATAATTGACATGCGGTAGGGGTGATACTTTCGTCATATGAGAACCATTCAGGGAGGTAATCCAGTTGGGACCAATGAAGGAAAGTTGATTAATAGTCACAATTTTTCCATCCTGAGGGAAAAATATCACATGAAAAAGAGTGGACACAATAGCTTTCATGGAATATACATAATCCCGCCCAAGGAGTAAAGTGAAATCCAAGGGGTCTTAGACTACCATGACATCAATAAAGACAGTTTTCCCTCCTAGAGTTACTGGAAACTGAGGAAGGGTCCCTAAAGGTTGAATAGTTCTTCTGTTAAAAGATAACAGATTTTGTGTAACCGACACAAGTTGAGGACAAACCAAAGCATGCCAAGCAACAGAGGAAAAAATACTAACAGACACACCTTCATCTATCAGCGTTTGAGGAACGTCCCGACCACAAACCTGTACTGTAATATAGAAAGGAATGTGAGAGGGAAGATGAGGTCTAGTTAGCACACCCCAATAAAAAAGGATGGCCTCATTGCTTGAAGGGGGTTTCAAAGGAGAATGAGGAATGCCCCCCAACATGGTAGATTCTGTATCAATGAGAAAAACATGGGCAGTATCGGGTTTACTCTCTAGAGAGAGAGTAGGATCGACTGATGATGGGATCAGATCAACCACATTGACACTCTTCAGAGGAAGAGTGGGATTGACTGATGACGTAACTGGAGCAATCACTTTAGCACTCTTCAGATGAAGGGTGGGACTGACCGAGGAAGGGTCTGGATCAATCGCTTTGGCACTCGATAAAGGAGGAGTGGGATTGATTGATGATAGAATTAGATTGACCACTTGGGTTTGATTCTTCAAGGGGAGAATGGGGTTGATGGGTGGAAACGGATTGACCGCTTTGGTGTCACTCTCTAACAGGAGAGTGGGGTCGACCGAGGATGAAAATAAATCGACTACTTGGGTTTGTGGTTCAATCGAGGATGAAACTAGATTGACCACCTGATCAACTGGACTGAACGAGGATGGAACCGGATTGACCAGTCCATCAACTAATGATGGGTTGGAATTTGAAGTTTTTCCAAAAGAGAAGAAGCCTTGTCCATACGAGGACAAAGCTGAGAATAATGATCACCTTTGCATAACATACAAGGAAATTTGATAGTTGTCTTCTTCTTACCAACCTTGACGTCACTAGGTGATGGGGTATCACTGGCATGTCCAACAGAGTCCGATGACAGGGAGGACCACATTTCTAATACCTTGGGAATACCAGGGAAATCCCTTAGAAAGTGGTCACCCTTACAAAGGCTGCAAGGGAATTTGGGTTTCGGATTCTTCATTTTAATCTTGTTGACCTCATCAACACTCTTAGTACTATTAATAGTAACTGGTTGCTTGGATCCAACATCTGATGTTGTTGGAGTCTTGGTCCTTTTCAGGTTCTTCTTCTTCTTCTCTTTCCGTTTCTTCTTCTTCTGATCAACCTGGCTACTTGCTTTAGAGATTTCACTAGGCAAAGAAGGAGAAATGGAAGGAGACTTAATGGTTAAAGAAGGTGAAAATTCGACATGAGGTTGATGTGTGGGTGGTGTACTAACATCTAAACTATTAGGTATAGTTGAAATATTGGGAGGATTTGAGATCACCGGAGTGGGGAACAACCAAACCGGTAATCCTATGGTGAGTCCCAGAAGACTCAGTGTGGCAATGTATGGAGGACCAAAGTTTCCAAAATAAGGAAAGGTATAAGGTTCCCCAAGAGAAGGGGTTCCTCCATTGGTACTCTCATCATTTGATGCCATTAACACTGACTTGACCTAAGATCCACTAAGTAACAAAACCAACACATGCTATGAATCTGAGAAGAAAACAATCAAATAAAACCTTCCCACAATGAAACCACTAGTTGGTGATGAAATCCAACGTCGCGAGATCAAAATAGGAGGGGGAGAGGATAGAGTGGGTGGATCAGTTATGTTGGTGATCTATTTAACAGAATTACGCCTTGGTGCAAGCTTCCACGTAGTAATTGTGGATTTACCCTCCAAGGAGCCTGAGTGAGTTTGACCAACGTTTTTTCCAGGTACAATGAGACTTCCCTTCACTATCACCTTGTGTAAGACCCTAAATATTATGTCCACTAAGCTCAACAATTCGCAGTCAGCCCCTAGGCGGGTACATTCGATAGTCTGATCCGAATGTATGGGTAGGATAACAAGTCCAAAATCAACTCGAGAGGCTCCCACACATAATCATGGGTATACCCTCAAGTGACCCCTAATATACGATCCAACCACTATAAACAGTTGAACCACGGAGGGATAATCTTCGTAACTCTCCTGAATGCGACCTCGTGCGTAACCCCTATGTGAGAGGGGGATTCCAGAAAGCCTATATGACAATTGGATTTTCTCTCCCTATCGCAAGATGCTAAGTTTGTTTGATAGATTTGGAAAGTTATCCTTTCAACCTTATTCCAAAGCCCTACACCTTAAACTAATGTAGGTTTGCTAACAAAGATGTAAAAATTTTGATAAATTTTAGTTAAGCGTTGATTTTAGTGGCTGTTGTTTACGTAGAGGTGTATGAGAGTGAACACTGATGATATTATGACTCAGTTCCCAAAACATGCATAAGAAATGATAAGCAATCTTTTCTTTCAATGAATGTCTAATTAAGGGAAGGAGAAGGATTTTCCTTTCACTGTCAAACACCAAGATGAAATGACCTCATGCAATAGTCCTCAATAAGGAATCCAATGCAATGCTAAAATGTTTGTATGTGACTGATAACTAGTAGATGTAAATCTTCTTATGCTAATCATACTTCAATTGTTGTGAGATTTAAGCAATCTGGAAGCAAACTTCACATAAACCAAAAGACACCCTTGTTATGATCAAACAAGAAAAAAAATGCCAAAAACTCAAAAGGAAGGAGAAAGAGCTTGGACAAGATGACTCAAAGATCAGAAATAAAAGTACAAAAGACCTTTGGAAACCCCTTACAAAGTTTTCACTCATTTAGATAAACGAGAAGAAAATGACAAATTGACTCCAAATTGTGAAGGACAAATTGCAAAGTAAGGACAAATGCCAAAAAATCCAAAAAAAAGAGGATGAATTCTCAGAAATAAGGTGTTTGAAAGCCAATACCAAGATGGACTGAGATTATGAGACCCTAAGAAAAATCCAAAACCAAGAAATAGCTTCGAAAGATGAAAATTATGGAGAATTTCTCACAAAAATGGGGTAGCGCTCTGGTGTAAGGGGCACCAGAGCATTATAGTGCTCTGTGTAAGGCTAAAGGGAGTGCTAGCACTCTAAAAATAATAGGAGGGAAGCACTCTGCTCCAAAAAACTCAGGAAAAATCCTAGAAACTTAAAAAATGAAGGAAATTCAGTCAATCAGGGTGATCTTGATGACATAATGAGGCAATCAAACAAATATAAGAATACAAAAGACAATGTGGATAAGATAAAATCAGTGGGAAAAGAGCCAAAACAAGATCTGGGAATGGAAACAAAAATCAGAGCTCCATCCCCAGTGGAGTCGCCAATTTCTATTGTAGATGGAGAAAAAGGATACAGGTGGATGAAATGAAGGTTCAAATACGAGAGCTAATGAAATACTCGACTCGACATCTATGAGATCTGGCGAAAGACTCAGCCTAACAGGAGAGGTGAATGTTTCATTTTTTAACGAGCTTGACATAGGAAAAGAACTATGCTAAGGGCTCCGGGTTGAATCCCCATATTTTTGTTTCATTTTTTAACGAGCTTGCCACAGAGAGGAAAACTATGCTCATGACCTTTCTTTCATTTTTTAACGAGATTGATGTCTTTTAAATCAAACAAATTAGTGATGATAAAACAAATCAAAAAATAATCTGTTGTAGGTGAATCCCCCTATGGACAAGTAGATTCCCTCTTGGTCTCTAGACTCCTAAGTCTAAGACAGAAAAGTGCTTAACATGGACACTGAATTCCTTTTAGATCCTATCAAGCTAATGAATGAAATAGAAGGAGAAAGATATGTACCTTATTAGCGATGTTTGTCCTTGCAAATTCCTGGCTGAGATTTGATCCTAAGCTTCTTGATAGGTCCTGTAGGACAAACAAAGATACAATGGACTTCCTACTCTACTGAGATTAGCTCAATCATAGATCCATCTACAGTAGACAAACTCATATGGAACAAGCATAAGTTTGAAAGAAACAAGCCAAGAATTGATTATTAATGAGAACAAGTAAAAGTACTTACAATCCTTTGAATGAAGGTGCAACAACTTATGTTGGATCATGTTGTCATTGATGCCAATGGTTTGATTGATTGATGTCAATTGATTGATTGATGTCAAATGATTTATTGATTGATGATTGATGTAATATAATATGTATTGTCCTTGATGAGAATGNNGAATGCATAGATGAAGATGGATCAATGAGTTGTCATTGATACATGATGAACATGGATTGATGTGGTTTCATTGGTATATGATGCATTGTTGGAAAAATGTTTAGATGACTCATTATTGTCTTATCATGATTGATAAGGTGCACAAATGGATNNGATAAGGTGCACAAATGGATGAACTCCAAAGTGGTCCCCTTATGGTGAAATCCCTCACGGGAAGACGCTTTGCGGATTGAGTTATCCTAGAAGAATGGTTGGAGGACCCATGCTATCATTATTGTATTATCATGATTGATAAGGTGCACAAATGGATGAACTCCAAAGTGGTCCCCTTATGGTAAAATCCCTCAAGGGAAGACGCTTTACGGATTGAGTTATCCTAGAAGAATGGTTGGAGGACCCATGCTTGTATTTGAAATAATGAGATGAAGATCAAGGAAATTATTGGAGAAACTATCCTAGATGTATAGTTCTTGTAATTTCATTTCCAATGGTATGTGGAATGTCACATAACTCCTCACAGTTAGAGAGTTATGGCCATGAGAAGTTGGAGACCCCAGGTTTGGGTAATGGACCCAAGTTTGTTTGATGGGTAAGGATATGGGTTATGATATATTTTTAGAAAATACTATTCTATATAAATATTACATGTCATTACATTTCCGGTGGTATGTGGAACGTCACATAACTCCTCACGGTTTGAGAGTTATGGCCTTATGAAGTTGGAGGACCCTCACA
>CBVK0100502707.1:0-10439 GCA_900067695.1 Picea abies | reverse complement strand
TTTTCATTGTTTCTTAGGTTTTTAATAGCTTCTTGTTCCTTTTTGCTGATGTTATTTTTAGGTGGTTTTGCCTTCCTAAGGACCATGGCGCAGTCTTGTCTAATGGCATCTTTATCTTCTTCATTGAGATTTTTAATGCTGTCTTCTATGCTGCAAACTATGTTTTCAACTGGGACGGTTTTTGGAGCAATGGCGAACCCTAATCCTTTATTTAGGATGTTAATTTCTTCCTTTCTAAGATCCACGCTAGACAGGTTAACCACTTTCCTGTCATCGTTTGCTGTGGCTTTATTACTGTCATCGGCGTTCTCTGTGGCTTTATTATTGTCATCGGTGTTCTCTGTGGCTTTATTACTGTCTCTGTGGACCCAGAAAAGGTAAAGGCCATTATGGAATGGCCAGTGCCGAAAAATGCCCATGAGGTGAGGAGCTTCATGGGGCTAGTAGGTTATTACCGGAGATTTGTGGAAGGATTCTCAAAAATAGCGAAACCCATCACCACGTTGCAACGTAAGGGGGTCAGGTATGAATGGACAGAAGAATGTGATAGGGCGTTCATTGAGCTTAAGAGGTTACTAACTAGTGCACCAATTCTACGAGTGCCAGATATGGAAAAGGACTTCACAGTCTGCACGGATGCCTCGAAGCAAGGGTTGGGGGACGTGCTAATGCAGGATGGAGGAGTGATAGCTTATGCGTCAAGGAATTTGAAGAAACATGAAGAGCTATACGCGACTCATGATTTAGAGTTGGCAGCTGTAATGCTAGCTCTGAAACTTTGGAGGCACTACCTTGTTGGGCGAAACTTTGAACTCAAAATAGATCATCAAAGTTTAAAACATCTCTTCACTCAAAGAGATCTGAATGCCAGGCAAAGACGATGGAGTGAGTTTATGAGTGAGTACGATTTTGGTATATCGTACATCAAGGGAAAGAAAAATGTGGTCGTAGATGCCTTGAGTAGGAGACCACGAATCTTCTCCTTGGTACCCTTAAAGGTCAACCTGAGGGAACGTGTGTTGGAACAACTCCAAGGATACAGTTGGTATTTAAAGGTTACTTCAAACCTCCAGAGTGGGAGGTAGTTAGATCCAAAGTATGAAGGGTATAGTTTGGAAACCGACGGATTGTTAAGATATCGAGGAAGGATGTACATTCCTGAGAAGGGGGATATTCGAAGCATCATACTGAAGGAAGCCCATAGATCACTTTATTGTGCGCATCCTGGTGTGAAAAATATGTACGCAGATATGAAGAAGCTCTTCTTTTGGGTAGGCATGAAACGCGATGTAGTCCATTTCATCGCCAAATGCCTAGAGTGTCAGTAGGTGAAAGCTGACCACCATCACCCAGCAGGCCTCCTACAACCACATGATGTTCCTATGTCCAAGTGGGAAGTCATCTCTATGGATTTTGTTGTGGGGTTGCTGCTCACATCCCATAGACACAATGCCATTCTTGTGATAGTGGATAAGTTAACCAAGAGTGCTCATTTTATCCTAGTTAGAGACACTTACGATGTCATTGATGTGGCATGTGTGTTTGTAAGTGAGGTCATCTGTTTGCACGAAATACCTAAGAAGATCATTTCAGACAGGGACTCCAGATTCACTTCTAGATTTTGGACAAGTTTACAGTCAGCGTTGGGGACTCAGTTGAACTTAAGCACAGCTTATCATCTTGAAACAGATGGACAGACTGAGAGGGTAAATCAAGTCATGGAAGACATGCTTAGGATGTATGTGATGGATAATCAGACCCAGTGGGAGAAGTACCTACCTTTGGTAGAGTTTGCCTACAATAACAGTTATCATAGTTCCATTGGAATGCCACCCTACGAAGCTTTGTACGAGAGGCCATGTAGAACGCCATTGAGTTGGGATAGACTAGAAGACCGAGTAACATTTGGGCCAGAATTGATTTAGGAAATGGAGGAACAAGTGAATCAGATTAGGAAGAGATTAAAGGAAGCACAGGATAGACAGAAAAGCTATGCAGATGCACACAGGACCGACCGAAGTTATGAAGTGGGAGACCAAGTTTTCATTCATATCAGGCCTAATAAGAGTACTATAAGGTTCGGGAAGGGGACAAAGTTGTCACCTCGGTTTATAGGACCATTCAGGATCTAAGAGAAAATTGGACCCGTTGCCTATCGTCTCATACTGCCACCCCACTTGCATAAAACTCATAATGTATTTCATGTATCTGTTTTACGTCATTATGTTGCTGATGAATCACATAAAATAAATTGGAAGGAATTGCAGGTATCGGACGTGGGAACCCTCACAGTAGAACTGTTACGCATATTGGACCATAGAGTTCGACAGCTCAGGAACCGTCTGGTAGACCAAGTTAAGGTCCAGTGGGACAAGTATAGTCCAGGATCTGCTACTTGGGAAGATGCTAAGACACTACGGCGAGATTATCCCTCACTATTTTGACGACCTCGAGAACATGTTTCTCGAAGGTGGGGTGTATGTAACACCACCTTTTGACTTAGACAGCCAGGACTACCTGAGGACTATATACTTATTTTCTAGTCACAGTGAAACTGTTAAGTGATACTCTTAAACTTTAAAATTTATGAACTTTTGTGAATATTTAAATGTTATTTGATGATGATGTATATGATGCAATCTACTACATACATGTAAATTTTATGAATGTTTAAATGTTATTGATGATGATGTATGTAATGCGATCTATTATGTGGATGTAAACTTTACGAATGTATAAATGTTATTGATGATGATGTATATGCTACGACACATTGTGAAAATGTGAATTGAATGAATGTTTAAATGTTGTTAGGATGAGGTTGGATATTATGCAATCTAGTTTGAGTAAATGATAATCTTGTGAATGAGTGTCGAAATTGAATTATGGGATATTATGAGGTCTATTTCTAATTGAAAAACTTGATGTTAACTTATCGGTACAAAGATACCAAAGTGAAATGATGCTAGTATGCAATTACCTGATGACAATGCATATAAATGTATGAGTTTGTGTTACAGACTAATCTGCAGGTTATGGGCTATGAAATAGCCAAGGAATAATGATGATGAAAGTGTATATCAGGAACACTGACCGAGAAACATTATGGTATGAATATTGTATTTGGAAATTTATATTGGTTTAGATGCATTGCTATGATATGTGGATCAGTGCATGATTTCAGGTAATGACACTACCCAAAACTGAATAAACGATGACAAAACCTCTAGCAACACGGTGCCACTGTAAATTCCATTGTAGGGTGTTGACCCTGGTTCTGTTAGGAGGGGTGGAGGCATTTCCCACCGTGTATCCTCCATTATAGGGTGGGCCATCTTAGGGGTGGACTCTAGACCTGATTAGGAGGGGTGGAGGCATTTCCCACCGTGTATCCTCTGAAACCTGAAGTCCTGGGAGGACAGTGTTGGTTCACGCTCCCCAGGTCATGTGATGAGGATTGTCAGTTGCCTGCTAGGGAAGCTTGGTCGAGATAGCGACACTTCCACTTATGGGTTCTATTTGGAGTTAGGTCAGTATAGCTGACGCTCCAAGATAGTCTAGCAGAGGACGGATAGGAATGGAGTTGGAAGTAGGTTAGGGAGGAAGGATGAGTAGAATAGTTTAGGCTATGTGGATATCTGTCTTGTGGTGGGGATTTGATGAAGAAAAATGTGTATATATGAATATTCATTAATATGTAACTAAACCACAAATGTTTAAAATGAATTTTTGAACCAAATAATTGTAATTCAAGAAATTCTCACACAATTAATTGATGGTTGTCTTTTATAGAAGACTAGTCTTGCTATCTGGATTGGATGCATACATAAAATACTAAAGGGTGACAATTTGATTATTAGTACATATATGAGAATTGTATGTACTAGCTACACATACATTTCTTGTACATATACACTAGTATGTATGAGTTTCCTTGACTTACTTACTAATAATGTCAGTTACTTATTATGAATGTGTGAACCATGTTCTTGTTCTTTGTACCATAAGATACCTTAACTTCGGGACGAAGTTTCCTAAAGGGTGGGTGTATGTAATGACCCTTAATTATTAAGATGGTTAATTTAATAATAATCCTAAAGNATTATTAAATAGTGTACATGAGGGTTAATGAATGATTAATTATTAAGTGAGTCATTAATTGATTAAGTATTAAATTAATGGTTAAAAATAAAATATAATGTTAAATGGGGTTACGTATCCCATAGGGGGATAATGTGACCAATACGTAAAAGGGAAACATTTAAATAAGGGATAAGGCAAATAAATAAGGGATAAGGCAATTAATATTGGGATAAGGCCTTTACGAAGGGGATAAGGGTAATAAAGAGTTAGGTGGGAGTAAATGTGCGGGGCGGTGAAGGAGGAATAAGGGAGGTGGAGAAGGATTATGAAGGGGATATTCATTCATTCTAGGAGGGAGGGAAAAGAGAATTCTACGAGAGGGGAAGCTTGGAGGATTGGAGAGTGAAATTTTATAGTGGGATTTACAGTGCACCGGGGGGCTAAAGAGGTTTTGGGATCGGAGGGCTAGGACATCCATTGATGTCCTAGGGCTAGGCGTACTAGTCGGTAGGGTGGCTGGTTTTGGGGTGTCCTAAGGAGCAGGTTCAAGCGAAGGGAGCAAGATGTTGCGGATAGCATCAGAGTGAGGTATGTAAATTCAAATTCATGGATTGTTTACCTAGATTTATTACTTACTACCGAATACCACTTGCGTAAGTGTTAGTGTAAGTGTTGAGATAATTTGAATAATTTGAAAAGTTTACTTCTTTGTAAAGCTCATAGAAATTACAGAAATTAAGTAATTAGGTAGAAATTTAAACGTTAATTCAAAATCTGGTTACTAAATCTTTTAACTCTTGATTCTTTTTCTCTATGGCTTCTTATTCTTTTCTTCTAGCCTGATCTCCTTCAATCCAAGGTTTTCATAGTAACATATAAAATGGAGCGTTGTTCTCAATAAATTTAACAACTTCAAATTCTTCCTCTGTCGAAGTTCCATGAGCACTCATAGATATCCTAGTAAGTGTTCCACATAAGGTTATCAACTTTCCTCTGAATAATCCTATTCCTCCCAATGAAGGAATCGTCGCAGACTTTCCTAGAATTTCCCAAGTTCTTTTGGTCATGATATTCACCTGTCTTTCCTAATCCAGAACATAGTCAATGTCGAAGTCTCCTATTATTTCTTCAATTTATTCTTTTTCTTTAAATACCTCTGATAAACTGACATGTTGGTGATAATTTAGGGTTTCTTTCATTTGTAGCAATAATTTTTCTGATTCTTTCTAGGGTTCTTTCATAATATCAATTTCTTGACCTTGCTTGTGGTCTCCTTGTCTCATATTCATCCTTTCAATCTTGGTAATCATTCTAAGGAAATCCAAAACTTCATGGTCTAGAGCTTTACAACAGAGGCAACTAGGTCTCTTACTAGGGAATTCCTTAGCCAGATGTCCCGGTCTTCTGCAACTATAACAAAGGGTTAATCCTCTCTTTCTCTTAAATGATCCCCAGCCTTTTATGTACTACGCACTAGGAGCATGGTAGCTAACCTGTAAAAAATTCTTTCTAGGATACTGCATCCATTTGTTAGTCCAAACATTCTCTCTATGCATAGGTATAACATATCTTTCACTATTCTTATCAGATCTACTTATATCAAATCTTATTTCTTCTATTAGTGCCCTAGTTTTCAAGCTAGGATCAATTTTATCAAACATACCTAGATCCATACTTTAGAAACAAAAATTTTCACTAATCTTGTCTTCAACAGAGCACAAAGCTTCCAGATCTTAAAACTTTTCACTATTCGTACCTTTATTAGAGCATAAAGCATTCATATCTTAAAACTTTTCACTATTCTTACCTTTATCAGAGCACAAAGCATTAATATCTTACCTCTTTTCTTCAGATCAAACTTATTTATTTAGCATAGAGATTCACAAGTCAAGTAGAATACTGCTCACTATAGAGACATATCTATGCATAGAGCTTCTTTTTCCGCAGTTCCCAGCAACCACAATTTCAGGTCCCAGCAACAGAACCATTTGTTGGCACAGGGGCAGACCCAGGGTTCAATGCTAAAAAAACACATCAACAAAACCCTAACTACCAACCCTTTCGGCAACACCTACGAAGAATATGAAGTCTCACCCAAGGTAGAGGCAGGGGTGGTTGCAGGACTCCAGTGTATGCAACCTTAGCTCAGACATAGATCTGTGATTCTAATCAAGGCACTCAATAGTTAACATTCATCGATATTAAGCTCTTAGTTACAATGTAGTTAAATCTTAATTATAGATTATCACAGTATTAAACCATATCTAGCATCTAACAACACTTAGCATGATCAAACAGATCAGATCTTAACAAATTCAAGCACTAAGCACATGTATATAAGTCATATCTAACATCCATCCATATTATTAAGGCAATAAGCATCGAAAAATCATTCATCTATATTAAAGCACTAAGAACATTAACATATAAGCACATCAACGCATTGCACAAAGCAGAGAAACACAACATGTACGTGGTTCACCCTCACCCTGGGGATACGTCCACCAAATCTTTGTCTTGTTTATTAGGTTCTTCAATAGGTTACATGCATAGAGCCTCAAAAACCCTACTCCGTAGAGGATAGGAAATATGCACAGCTCGTTAGACCCTCCTTCCCTGAGTAGATCTAAGCACGTGGCCTTCTAAAGTCTCTTACAATGACTTGCACTTAGCTCTGCAAGTCTCACACAATATGCACCAAAGCACTTACAAATCTTGATCACACAGATCTGACTCTAGCACTCAGCCATTCATTTAGCACTTAGCACACCGGCCTCTTTTACATCACCTAGCTATCTATTTATACATACAAAATAGGCCTAATCATGGGTGAACCCATGGGTTGACATTCCCATATCCATTACATAATCCCAAATCCCAAAAAGGCCATAAAAGGGGCTAAGATCCCACAATCTCTACTTTGTCTTGCGCTCTACCTTCGACAGCCTATAGAAGTCCCAAAAATAGGTCAAACATGACCAAGAATCCTCAAAACTTGGTTAAGGGCCAACACCCCACCCACCCCTCTTCGGTTCTCTCATCATCATGGCCCATACCCTTAGCTAAGACTTGGAAGATCACTTCAATACCTTGCAATCTAATTTAGACCCAACAAGAAGTGAGACAACTGAATGCCAATATTTCCACCATAAATAAAAACATGCATTCCTCCATCAATGCCTCAATCGCAGAACTCAAAGAATACCTAAAACAAGACATGACTACCCAGCTTGAATCTGTTTCTTCGATGATCTACACCAAACTGCATATCCCTGCAAATCCCCCTTTATCTGACCCACCTTTTCATACTGAAGCTTAAACTTTCTTGCATTCCCATAATTATCATTCCCATCACTTTTAGTGTGACCTACGTCTTCCATGGGTGGATGTGACCAAATTTGATGTCTCAGATCCCACTTGTTGGGTAACTCAAATGGAACATTATATCGCTTTGTATGACATTACAAATGACTTGGCCAAACTCCGGTATGGTGTTCTCCATCTAGATCAAGAACGTTGGTAATGGTGGCAATGGAGAAAAATTGCCCATTAAGGGTATGTTGCTTGGACACTCTTTGTGGTAGAGCTTTATGAACGCTTTGATACAGACACCAACCATTTAGGCCATTTGACAAATTTGAAACAATCTAGCACAGTGGAAGACTTTATAGCCGCTTTTGAGTGACTGGATTTTCATATGGAGGGCATGTCTGATGCTTTTTTCTGAGAATGTTTTATCAGTGGCCTTAAGGATGAGATTCATGCCCATGTCCTCATGGATCGACCTCAGAGTTGGGTGGAGGCTACTAAACAAGCTAAGGAAGAAAAACAGGTTGTCTCTTCTCAAAACCGAAAACCCTCCTTTATTCCACGCACTAAACAAGTGAATCCCACTCCTACTTTTACTCCACTAAAGATCCAAAAAATGACTAGAGCCAAAATGGTTGAATGCCAACTCAAAGGCCTTTGTTATAATTGTGATGAAAAATATTTTCTGGGACACAAGTGTAAGGAACAAAATATTTTTATGGCCATCTCAGAGGATGTTTTGGAAGAGGATGTTTAAGCTCCCCTTGTGTTTGAGTCACCTGAACCCACCGGTATTACCCCTCCCTTAGACCCTCCCAAAGTAGAACTGATCATTTCCCTAAATGCTCTCACGGGCTTATCTGCTCCCCAAACCATCAAACTAATTGGCTACATCAAGAATAGGAAGGTCATCATTCTTTTTTATAGTGGCAGCACCCATAATTTTATTCATCGCTGCATTTTCCAAGAAACTAATTGCTATATCCATGTAGTCAATAATTTCCAAATCATGATTGCCAATGGTCGGTCCATGAAATATGGAGGGAGTTGTGAAACTGTGTGTCTCCAAATTGGTTACTACCACCTGAAATCTCATATGTTTGCTATCGACATGGGCAATTGTGACATTGTGTTGGGTGCAGAGTGGCTAAGGAATTTGGGTCCCATTCTCATGGATTTTAAGGAATTAACAATGCAATTCAACCAGGAGGGCCAACAATATAAGTTCCAAGGCATAAATGTTGGTTCCCCTGAGATCATTAGTTCCCATCACATGGAAAAGCTGCTCAAAAAAGGTCATTCAGGTGTTATTTCCCAACTCCATGCCATACAAGCAACTGAGACACCCTCTGTGTCGCAGGACCTCCAATCCATCCTCTCTAAACATCAAGTGGTTTTTTCCACTCCCCTAGGACTCCCTCCTTCCCATGGTGTTCATGATCATTCCATTCCCCTTGTCCTAGGAAGCCTTCCTCCCAATATTTATCCCTATCATCACCCCTTTTCCCAAAAAAAATAAAATTAAGAAAATGGTTCAAGAACTACTGAACGTAGGTGTTATCCGCCCTAGTATGAGACCCTACTCTTCTCCTGTGGTCATGGTCATGAATAAAGAAGTCTCTTGGTGCATGTGTCTTGATTTCTGCTCCCTCAACAAACTCACCATTAAAGACAAATTTCCCATTCCTATCATTGATGACCTCTTGGATGAATTGAGTGGTGCCCAATTCTTTACTAAACTTGATCTTCGTTCTAGCTACCACTAGATCTGTATGAAAGAGGAAGACATTCCTAAGACTTCCTTTAGAAATCATGAGGGACACTATGATTTTTTTTTCATTCCCTTTGGTTTGTGTAATGTTCCCTCCACTTTCCAAAGCCTCATGAATCATGTCTTCCATCCTTTTCTCCGTCATTTTTTCCTAGTTTTCTTTGATGATATCCTCATCTATAGAAAAACCTGGACAGACCATATTTCTCATGTGGATTGAGTTCTCCATCTACTCTCTCAGCACCAACTTTTCCTAAAACAACATAAATGTGATTTTGGCACCTCATAAGTCGAGTACTTGGGTCATCTTGTTGGCAAGCATGACATCAAGGTGGATCCTAAAAAGATTGAAGCTATGCAAGAATGGACTCACCCAAAGACTCTCAAAAGCTTGCATGGATTTATGGGCTTAATGGGTTATTATCACAATTTTGTTAAGAATTATGGAAAGATTGCAACCCCTCTCACTGCACTCCTTAAATTGAATTCTTTCACCTGGACTCCATCAGCTGCTCAGTATTTTCGAACCTCGAAGATGGCCATGTGCACCACTCCAGTTCTGGCACTTCCTGATTTCGCAAAGACCTTTGTCATGGAATGTGATGCTTCAGGGAAAGGAATTGGTGATGTCCTTATGAAAGAGGGTCATCCTTTGGTCTTTACCAGAAGAAAACTATCTGAATGAAATTTGGGCAAATTAATCTATGAAAAGGAAATGATGGTTATTCTCCATGTCATTGATCTTTGGCACCCTTATCTATTGGGGAAACACTTCCAAATTAAGACAGATCAACAAAGCCTTAAGTATTTTATGGAACAAATCATTTCCTCCCCAGAGAAACAAAAATGGGTGACTAAGCTCTTTGGATATGATTATGAGATAATTTACAAGAAAGGACTAAGCTCTTTGGATATGATTATGAGATAATTTACAAGAAAGGAAAAGACAACGTGGTTGCGGATGCACTTTCCCAAAAATATGAAGATGAAGGTTCCCTTTTCTCTCTCTCCTTCATTTTACTATATTGGCTCCAAGACATTCACCAGGAAAGGATACACGATCCCAAAAGTTAACATCTAATACAACAATTGCAGTCCAATTTTCCAATTTCCCCAGGGTACTCTTGCCTCCATGATGAGCTTCGATACAAAGACCATTTGTATTTAAGTAAAGAGTCAAAACTTAAATCCACGATAGTTTCTGAGCTTCATTCTACACCCATAGCTGTGCACTTAGGGTTTACCAAAACCTATGATAGGCTCCTCAGCAGACCGG
>CBVK0100502706.1:0-10439 GCA_900067695.1 Picea abies | reverse complement strand
TTAGGGTTTTGACTTTGTGGCCCTGCCATTGCAGCACTAGAAAGCCTAACTCTCTCGTCCTTAAATTTAGATCCTTCCAAGCCTTTAGCCTTACTCCTTGACTCCATTTACCCTAAGGCACTAGTCTAGAACTCTAACGTTGAGTCTAGTGTGTTAAAACAACCTTCTCAAAACTCTTAATTTGAAACCCTAACTAACCCTAGCAACTTACTAACCCTAATCCTATGATGACGTCTTGCCTCTTATGAACTTTTGCTTGGTATTAAAGTTGTGGTTGGGTCATCCATTGATAGACATAGAAGTGTTGAGTATTTTCATTGGCCTATTTTGCAAAACGTTCACCTCTTTGCCTACCAAAACTAACCTAGAATAGGGATGACGTCACCTTCTAGCAAGCATAGTGACGCAGCAACATTATATGTGAGCATATTTATGGTATTTAATGCGTTGTGATAATTCAAGGATTGATTTTGTACATTAAATGTTGTTATCATTTTGTATTTATCGAAGAAGTAATATTATAAGTCATAGCCTTTATTGCAATCATTGACTTTGTCAATAATTACTTTTATTAGTGCTCATACATATAAATTGTTGATAGTCATTGATTTATGAAGTATTAACCACTGTTGCACATTTTAGTTTTATTTGCCTTGTATCGCAAGCAAGTGCTTTTACTGTGGTTTATCTTCCTCTTGACTATCTCCTTGGTAGTAATCTGTGAAGGGAACGCTTACTGTGACCTTTGAGCCTTAACCCCTTGATCCTTTTCCTTCAATACCCCAGATTACTAGGGACGTCTCCCTTGGGATTAGCCACCCTGAATAGAAAGAGCCCCCCATCGAGGTGACAGTGGGTGGGGAAGCTCCTGTTATGCTAGTTTGGTCCGTACCTTCCAGCTACTTGACCTTGACTACAAACTGAGCGATAACAGGGCGTTTTTTTTCTATTTTAGCGTATATTTCTATTTTTTGCGGTTTTCTAAATTAAAGTCGGATTAAGGGATTATGGTTTTGATAGCTATAGAATACCTAAAATATTGTATATATTGTATTGTGAATGGTGAAATTAATACAATGAAGAGTTGAAAGGTGCGACACCAAGGAAGGTTGGTTTTCTCCCGGTTAAGGGTTTCTAGCATAAATCTTTGTGTATTGTTTGTATGAGCCATTGATTAATTCATTTTTGCTTAAGAATCTGTATGCATTTCTTTACTTCACAAGTTTAAAACTTACATGTGGTATCAAATCTCTTTTTTGGCTTCAGGGGGACCCCTTTTTTGCTGAGGGTTTGGCTCGGTCTTGATAGATCAAGTTTATCTTGGGTATGTGATAAACTTGGGTTCAGTGGGAGATTTTACAGTGGTGAATCGAGTGTAGAAAGAGGAATGGCGAGATCTTCTAGAATTGAGATAGAGAAGTTCAACAGTAAAAACTTTGAGCTATGGAAACTCAAGATGGAGGACCTTCTTGTAGACAAAGAACAATGGATCTTTGTGGATCCTGGTACACAGCCTACTGGTATGCAGTCTAATGGCACACAATCTACTAGTACACAACCGAATAGTACACAAACCACTAGTGCACAACCTACTGGTATGTTGAAGGAAGATTGGGAGAAGTTGGATAGAGGAGAAAGGAGTATTATTCGACTATGCCTGGAAGATTCGGTGTTGTTGATTGTCTCGGGAGAATATCCATCCAAGGAACTATGGGATAAGTTAGAGAATTTGTATCAATCAAAGTCCCTGGTAAACAAGTTGTTTCTTCGAAAGAAGTTGTATCATCTTAGGATGGAAGATGGAGATTATGTGATAGAACATCTAAATGCCTTTAATACTCTGGTAATTCAACTTGTCTATGTTAATATTATGACTGCGGAAGAAGATAATTGTATTACTTTGTTATGCTCTTTTCCAGACTCTTAGGATAATCTGGTTGTAGCAATTGGTAGTACCACTCAATCTACATTGAAGTATGAGGATGTAGTTGCATCCTTGTTATCTGAAGAGATGAGGTAGAAAAACATGGATGGTTAGAGCACATATGATTTATTTGTAAGAGTCAATACCCAAGACATGAATCCCGGTAAGTCTTCGGGGGGGAGATCTAAATCTACAGGTAGATATAAGTCTCTAGGAAAATATTTGAGGAAATGTTGGTAGTGTGGTAAAACAGGGAATTATAAGAAAGATTGCATGTCTAAGAAGGTTGATAAACCAAAGTTATATGATAATACCTCTTCCACAGAGGTGAAACCTCCATTGAAGAAGGAGGTGATGTTTACCTGGCATCTACAGGTACACATGTAGACCAGGGTGTATGGTTTATTGACTCAGGTGCATCATATCATATGACTCCTCACAGGGAGTGGTTCTATGAATATGAAAAATACGATGGTGGTGATGTATTCCTAGGAGATGACTCGACAGCCAAAATCATGGGACGTGGAAGGGTTAAGTTGTTGCTAAAATATGGAAGGATTAGAACTCTCCATGGGGTTTTGCACATTCCAAAACTAGCCATGATCCTAATACCTGTAAGCAAGTTGGATGATGCGGGTGTGGATACTATATTGGGAAAGCGAATTTGCAAGATGGTACAAGGAGAAATGGTGTTGATGAGGGGAGTTTGGTGTGGAAATATATACAATTTATTGGGAATCACTTATACTAATGGGTGTAATAGTTATGTTGTCCTTGAGCATAGAAATAAAGAATACAAGACCAATATTGTCCCTGAAAAGAAGACCATGTTGTGGCATCAAAGACTGGGGCATATTGGAGAAAAGGGCCTTCGAACACTACACGATAAAGGTATGGTTGAAGGTATGTCTAATTGCACTATGGATTTTGATTTTTGTGAACATTGCATATATGGAAAACAAAATCGAGTAAGATTCCCTTCTGGTGCTACAAGAGAAAATGGGATCTTAGAGTTGATACATAGTGATGTGTTTGGACCTGTGTCTGTTCCATCACTAGGTAAATTTGTGTATTATGTTTCATTCATAGATGATTTCTCAAGGAACACATGGATTTATTTTCTTAGAAGGAAATTTGAGGTATTTGATAAATTTAAAGAGTTTAAGGCTCTGGTAGAAAATCAGAAAGTGAAGAAAATAAAGGTATTGAGGACAGATAATGGTGGAGAATTCTATGGAAATGAATTTGAAAATTTTTGTAAGAAGTGTGGTATAGAAAGGAAGAATACTACTCCATACATACCTCAGAAGAATGGATTTGCAAAAAGGATGAACTTGACACTGATGGAAAAATAAAGGAGCATGCTTAGTGGTGTCGAGTTAGGACATGAATTTTGGGCAAAGGCAATGGGTACAACATGTTACTTGTTCAATCGATCAACCTCATCAGCACTGGATGATAAAACTCCACACGAGGTATGGACTGATGGTGTGAAAGGTTATAAGATTTGGAACCCAAAAACTAAGAAGAATGTTTACAATCAGGATGTTGTTTTTAGAGAGGTGGAAGAAGTTCCCAAATAGGAATTCCTACCAAGGCAAGAAGAACCTGAGAAAATAGAGTTTGAGTTGGATGATGCAAAATATGAATCAACTGAAGAAGATGAAGCAAAAGAAGAAGAACATCATACCCCAATATTGAGGAGATCATTGAGGGAAAGAAGGCAACCAAAAAGGTATAGCCCGCCTAATTTTCGTTCTAATTTTGCTTTATCTATTATTGGTGATGATCCTAGAACTTTCGGGGAAGCAGTGAATTCAGAGGATAGTAAACTCTGGAAGAAGGCCATGGTTNAGGCCATGGTTGAAGAAATGGATGCCTTGGATAAGAATGAGGCATGGGATCTAGTTGAGTTGCTAGCTGGAAGAAAATACGTTGGTAGAAAATAGTTGTTTAAGAAGAAGTTTAATGCAGAAGGAAAAGTGGAGAAATACAAAGCTCGATTAGTAGCAAAAGGTTATTCCCAGGTAGAGGGAATTGACTTTGGTGATATTTTTTCTTTTGTTGCCAAGTTAACTTCTATTAGATTTATTTTATCTATTGTTGTTTCTTTTGATATTGAAGTGGAACATATGGATGTGAAGACAACATTCCTACATGGGGATCTGGAAGAAGAAATCTACATGAAGCAGCCAAAAGGATTTGTAGTGAAGGGAAAGAAAGAGTTGGTCTATAAGCTAAAGAAGTCACTATATGGTCTGAAGCAATCACCTAGGATGTGGTACCAAATTTTTGGCACATGCATCCTTGGATTGGGATTTGTGAGAAGCAGGGTTGATCACTGTGCATATTCCAAGCAAGTTGGTAATCACTTCATTCATGTAGTGTTTTATGTTGATGACATGTTGCTGGTAGGAAATAACATGGATTCTATCAAGGAGGTGAAATCACATTTATCCTCCAAATTTGACATGAAGGATCTCAGTGCTACAAACTTAATTATGGGAATGGAGATTAAAAGAGATCGTGTAAACAAGAAACTCTGGTTGAATCAGAGAAAATATGTTGAAACGATATTGCATAGGTTTAATATGCATGGAAGTAAACCGGTCAAGGTTCCTATTCCTATAGGTGTAAATCTATCTGCAGATTAGTGTCCCGAGACACGAGAAGAAGAAGAGGACATCTATCATGTTCCATATACCAATGCAGTTGGTAGTTTGATGTATGCAATGGTTTGTAGTAGACCATACATTGCACATGCACTGGGAGTTTTGAGAAGGTATATGTCAAAACCAGGGAAGGAGCATTGGACAATAGTAAAGAGGTTCTTCAGGTATTTTCGTGACACTACCAGTTATGGATTGTGCTACCAAGGAAGACCAAGATTGGACAGAGTGTTGGACATACATGGGTTTTTTTATGCAGACCGGGTTGGAGATACGGATCACTAAAGATCTACAAGTGGGTATGTGTTTAACCTATTTGGAGGAGTAATCAATTGGATGAGAAAAAGACAAGCTATAGTGGCACTCTCAACTACATAAGTTGAATACATGGCAACTACTCATTCAAGCAAGGAAGAAGTATGGTTACAAAGATTATGTTCATTTATTGGGTTGGTACAACAAGCAATGATATTAGATTGTGACAGTCATAGTGCACTCTTCTTGGCAAAGAACCCTTCTTATCAGTCGAAGACAAAGCATATTGATGTGCAGTATCACTTTGTGAGAGACATGGTTGAAGAAAAGAAGGTGTTGCTGGAAAAGGTTGACACTTTCATGAATGTTGCAGATTCATTGAAAAAGTCTGTGAGCACATAGAAGTTCTCATGGTGTAGAGTAACAATGGGCATTGTTGCCCTGGATTGTTGACTATGTAATCACGTGAACCCCTGTATGCAAAGAATACAAAAAGTGGGAGAATTTTAGGTATGTGTTATATTCTTTGCATGTGTGTGTGTGGGCGCATCAGATTCGACAACTGCGTCTGACAATCCCAACTAGCGGATTTTTCTATTTTTAGTGGTTTTCTAAATTAATCCTGGATTAAGGGATTAGGGTTTTGGTAGCTACGGAATACCTAAAATATTGTATATATATTGTATTGTGAATGGTGAAATCAACACAATGAAGATTTGAAAGGTGTGGCACTAAGGAAGGATGGTTTTCTCCCGGCAGCGTAAATCTATGTGTACTGTGTGTATGAGCCATTGATTAATTTCTATTTTGCTTAAGAATCTGTATGCATTGGTTTACTTCACAGGTTTAGAACTTACAAACAAAATGATAGAGCATATGAGAAAAGAAGATGACGAGGTAAACCGATTGTCTTCACATTCTATTCCTACTTACAGAGATTATAATTATGAATTTTACAACATCATTGAATGTTGAATGGAGTCATCATTTTCTTGAAGGTTTCCGCAAAATGGAAAGTACCCTACACTTCTTGCTCTGAATAATATCTATGACACTTTAATTATTTTAATACGCTACACAGTGATCCAACCCCACATACTTATGCAATACCTTATATTTTAGTGGGTATTGATATACTTCAATGGCTACATTGGCTTTATGATTTCATATGATTTTCAATGAGTTGATGTAGGATGAAATATGAGTAGTTTAGTAGGTGTAGTTTTTGTCTTTATTTCCTAGATTTAATTCCTTGCCTAGTTTGAAATAATTTTTTTCTTATGCTTCAACCAATTGATATTTAAGACCATTAGCCTATGCATATAGGTGTTTTTTTTCATTAATTTATTTTGATTAGTTTTCCTCATATTGCATAGCTAGTTACTTTAAAATTCATTTTAATAGAATAATCTAGCCATGGTAATTTGGAGATTGCACTCCATTTTCTACCCCTGAATTTCTTTTGATATAAAGTTTGGATTACTCATATTCTGATATGATTGGTAGCTTTCTCTTTGTTTAAGTATGAATCATGGGTAGATCCACACCTTTTTTATGAAGTTTTCAAAAGGGTATTCTCTAACCATGTTTGATTCCTACAATAATAAATTAGTGAACTAGAAATCAGGTTAGAGACATTTATTGTAGGTATATGCTCATACACATGGAATTAAAAGGTTGCATAAGAGGGAAAGATGAAAATCATAAACTTGATAGATAGAAACATTGGATCTATCAAAAAGCTGATTGATGGGGACTATCATACCACTTATTACTCTGTCATGCCCATGTGTGATAAATGTCTCACATTGGGCATTTACTATTGAATTTATCTTTGTAGTACCTGAAGAAAATATGTTATAGATCTACATTAATTGTCCGATAAATAAAATGTTCCCTATGCATCTAATGATCCATCTCTTGTAGATTTTGAAATAAGCTCAAAGCATAACATTCAAGTGTCAAAATTGGGGATGATAATGTTGATGCCTAATGACAGACCAAGATGAATAATCCAAGCATTAATTAATTTTGTATTAAAGTGAGTGGAATATATATACAAATAAGTGACCTTTGGTTTCATCTTCCTAGAGGTCGAATGGTTGTTCCTATTCACCTATGATATTCATTTTCTCCTAGATTAAATATTTACAATAATTTTACAGTACCATAATCTTAAGGATTAGGTAACTGACATTCCCTTGCTTAATCCGAAGGGGTGTTTATAATTCCAAGAATCTTTTTAAACTTTTCAAAATTTTTGATAGTGTTATTTTATATAGTTAATTAAGTTATGATCACTTGCTCATTTAATTCTATTGACCAAGGATTCATATATTCTTATGAGACACTACACACCATTTGTGCAGGACATGAACATCAATATTGACTGTATTAAGGGACTTGTTACAACGTAAATTAACTTAATGATGCTTTTATACTAAAAGTACATATAAAAATAATGGAAATCATTTCATAACAAGTTCCTACTTTATCATTGAAATATCAAATGTATCAAAAAGAAAAGAGGATAAAAAAATGGAGAACTTAATTTTGAACACAGTCTATGGATAATCTTAGGCTACTCTTAGAATCAACACACACACACACACACTCGACTCTTTTCTCTGTAACTATGTTCAAGAAGAGTTATCTTCTATAATGCTCATGCAATTATACCAAATTCAATATTATGCCTTGGAAATCATATAATAAAGAATAACTCTATGCATAAATAAGAATAACTATGAAACTAAGTGACACTGATTAATTTTATGCTAGAAATAAACATATACATGTAAAATAAAAGACTGGAAACATGGTACCTCTGGAGCAGGCCCCTTCTCCTTAGTGCCATCTACCTCAAGAAACTAAAATAATGGTGTGACAATACTATAAAGTCTCTAGCACAAACCCACTTTTCAGTACTTAGCAGAATCAACGTATTTTACAATTCTGTATGAAAACACTTAGTCACTTGTACAATACATCCATCCTCCTCTCCAGAGTCATATCCATCACAATATATAATAAAATGGTTTGTTCCATTCTTAGAAAAATAGAAACACACACACAACAATTTTAATGCAAATAAAAAGTTTAAGAAGATGAATCCCATGTTTCTCATTGCTCCAAGAAAATGAATGAATGAGATTGGTTGTCAACATTCGATCCTGGTCAAAGAGGAGTGATCTTGGATGCAATTTGTTCATAACACAACTGGAGGATGTGCCCATATGTATCACGTGAAATCAAATTCCAAATGATGCTAAACAAGTGAATGGGGATCAAGATCCATTATATGGATACTTGAACTAGCACCCCACATCTTGGGAAGGTAAGTATATGGTTGTATATTATCCAAAATTGGTTAAAAAATGCTTCAAGAATTAATTAATCATTGATTGTATGCATTCCTCCTTTTATCTTGATGCACGGGTCATTGAAATATGCCACTTAAACCATAGATAAGATGGAAACAATTTATTATACCTTTAAGAGAAAGTCTACATTCATCCATATTTTAGCACACAACGAGAAATTCAAACCATGACAAGGTGTTAACAACAAATCAAATATAACTTATGATCATAGCTATATATAAGAATATGACTATAAACTAATCCAATTGTGTCTGATGAACCAATTATTAAAGTAACCATTGCATAGACACAAGTGTGTTAAGGTAGACCAAAGAAGGGTTTTGGAAGGGTTAAAGTAGACAAAAGAAGGATTTTGGAAGGGTTAAAGTAGACAAAAGAAGGGTTTTGGAAGGGTTAAAGTATACCATATAAGAGACTCATCACTTTTCTCTTCCAAGTGCTTTGGTGAAGATGTCTGCAATTTGCTCACTTGTGGAACAATGTATCAACTGAATGGTCTCGGTCTCTACGTGATGTCAATAATCAAATGGGACTTCATTTTGATGTGCTTGGTTCAATCACATAATCTAGGATTTTTTGCAAATTTTATTGCAGAAGTGTTGTCAATCAAAAGTGAAGTAGCAATCACCTATTTCTCTTGCAAATACTCTAATATCCTCCCAAGCCACACAATCTACTTTGTTGCCTATGCAGTAGCCACATACTCTGCCCCTATAGTGGAATATGCTATAATGGATTTTTTGTGTGATATCCAAGAGATAGGTGTTGATCCAAGACTCATGAGGTATCATGAAGTAGCCACTCCATTCTCCTTATCCCCATCAAATTCTAAATCTATAAGTCCAACTAGTATGAAGTCATCCACCTTAGATTATTTGAGTCCAAAGTCTTGAGTTCCCTTCAAGTATTTTAGAAATCTCTTTGTAGCACACCAATGTATTTCACAAGGTTTTTGCATGAACCTAAAAAGGATCTCAACTGCAAATGAAATTTCTAGTTTGGTAGTAGTAAGGTAGATAAGAATCCCCACAAGTTGTCTATATTTAGTTGCATCCTCAAATTCATTCCCTTCTTTTGATGTTAGTTTCAGATTTTGTTCCATTGGAGTAGAGAGAGAATCACAATAATCCATGCCAAAAAATTTCAACAGTTCTTCAATGTACTTCTTTTTGGAGATGAATACGTTCTTTGGATTTTGATTTACTTCAATACCCAATTAGTGGTGAAGATATCCCATGTGTAATGACCCCACTGTTACGACGACAAAAGAGACATACAACATGTAGACTTTTTTTTCTTTTAATGTTGCGTTAGGAAAAATACATCACAATTTAATAACAACGTCATTGAAAAAGGTGCAATATATAAATGAAACATCATTAACGCATTAACAACAATCACGAAGCAAAGCCGACACATCATCGTCATGAATGACGAACATAGATCGACGCAGTATCATAATAAAAAGCAACCCATAATCAGAGCATTTATACAATTAATCATGATGCTATACAGTACGACTCAAACGCTCAACTCTTCTCATAGGGACAATCAAGTGTGCGCAAGAGCGGGATGTTACATACACCCCCTCTTGTTTTAAACTTCATCCCGAAGTTTCACAGTATACAAGTGAAAAAATAAAGTATCTAACAATATCTAAGGGTCTAGCCATAAAAAAAAATGGAAATTGTTGATGCATATCATATGCATCCTCCCAGGTATTCGAGTGTGGACTATGCCTCGTCATTACAACAACAGAAGCAACATACACCATGTAGATTTTATCGTCGTAAGGGCGAGGCCGTTACACCATGTCTGTCATCTCAAAACCCTTCTTCAATTCTTTCTTTATGGATGCAATATATGCTTCATTATTCCATGTTATCAAAATATCATCTACATACATTACAAGATATGCAACAATTTTTCCAACTTTCTTGACAAACAAAGTTGTATCATCAATATTAAAATGCTTGAAATTGATCTTCAAAAGATGCCCATTTAGCTTTTCATATGAACTGTGAGGTGATTGTTTTAGGCCATACAAGGACTCAATCATGAGCTATTGTAATTTATCTTCATATTGTGATAATAATAATTTGTACCATGGTTGTACTAAATTCTCTTATTGCAAATTGAATTTTTAGATATCATTTTATTAGTCATTGTGCAAGTTTCATGACTATTTTTGTTAGGATATTTAGACAC
>CBVK0100502703.1:0-10442 GCA_900067695.1 Picea abies | reverse complement strand
TGAGGGGATTTGTAATTTGCAGAAAATGAAAATCATGGAAGGGAAAAAAACGATTACTGTTCATGAAATTAACTGAGTGATCCATAAAACATTCCGCGAAAAAGTGCATCAACCATCATTCATTTTGACCAAATAACAATTTATGTGCATTTAACTAGTTCTCTGTTCATAACCAAATACCCAACACAGTGTCACCACAAGACAATATGTATCCCACCCAATTTGTAAGGGGTTCTGTTCCTTTCATTTACTTTTCCTTGCATTTCATAACAATCTTTGAACAATACTCATTTCCAATCGACGACCATTCAAAATCAACCACTGCCTATAATCAATGAATATACCCCAACTCATATTTCCAAAAATAACCATGAAGTCACAGTATCATCGCCATCGGGTCTGTTATTTGAATGCAATGACCTTTGTTAGATAAATAAGGACAGACACCCAAAAACTAGATCAAATTGCCAAAACTTGAATTGACAATTAAACGGATAATAGCCACCACCCAACACAAGACATGTGCCAAATAATTCAATCATGCAAGTGTAAATCCATCACTGTGCAAGCCCAATTGAATGTGACTAAAAAACTAGGCCACCCAGTCAACCGACGAGGTACTGATAGCAAGCCTGTATCAGCAAATGATCGGGTTACAACCAATCATGCTCAAAACTCTGTGGGTAACTCTGAGTGTGAGAACCCAAGCCATCTATGTTATACACAGTGTGCAACCAACAAACACAATGAGGCAACATCTCCATTTCACAAAAACAATATGCAACGATTGCAATGACTCGTCTATCATGCCGAGCCATCGATTAAATACAATATTGTTGTGATCTAATGACACTGTAATCGACTATGCTGTGCAAACCCAGGTTACACAGTCGAACAAATATAAAGATGCAGTGGAAAAATTCTCTACAGTGATCCAGCTCAATAGTCATTCGGTCCCCCCAAAAAAAACACATTTACCATGCCCATTAAATCATTTGCAAAAACACCATGCACACCCATGCATCAAATCGAATCAGGGAAGAGGCCTTCTTCATTAACAAAAATGAGTTATTAGCATAAGGAGGGTGAATGAACACTTTGAAAGTGCAATTTGGCAATGTAGGATTTATCATCGTTATCACAGAGGCAGTAACCAATTTCCAAACCAATACGACTGCCATACACCCAAATCGACGAGTCTGTATCCCAAGTAGTCGACCATACATTCAATCAACAATAACCCAAAACAACTTGACAGGCCCAACAGTCTTCCTATGAAACCCTAGACTAGACGGTTAAAGGTTTGCTCGGTAGCCATCCCAGGAGGACAGAGCCGACTTCTCGTAATAGTGAAAACTTCAAGGCCAAAGGTGTACACCCAAAGAAGGTTATGCTTTGTTTGTGGATAGGAACCAATTCCATGACAGGGGCCATAACAGGAAGTGAGGCTTTAACTTGGCGTGGCTGTGTTATTTTCACGCAGGGTATAACCCTCATGCCCTCTGATCAACAACTACCAAACAGAGGTGAAGACATGGCCGAGTAAGAACAGGAAAATCACTTCACGACCTCTAGTGGTGAGAAGAATGAACTACTCACATGTACAATGCATGATGACATGAATGCTTCTGTCATTCAACCCCATAAAAACCCACAAACTGAATACATCAATGCGAAAGCGTGAAAATAGCCCACCAATACCAACAAGGATCTTCTAAGTAAACCAGTAAGGGTAATAGAAATCTCTTGTGAATGCTAATGCCTAGGATAACCAGTAATGTTATGACTTCAACACCATTTCAAAGAGAATCATCAACGTTTCATCACAAACACCATTTCACATAGTCGCAATACTTAAGGAAAGCACAGATGACACACTTGAGCCAATATCCATTTTATAACCAGATTAGACTCATGAAGGGCTAAAAAAAGAACATACCTGTAATCAAATGTCTTAAAACGCAAGTTGGTCGAGAGGTTCCTCACTGCTGAAAAATCGGAGCATAACCACAGCAGTAATGTTTGGGAGATGGATTGACTAGGGCGGCTTCCAACGGTAGGGGTAAGGTGATGTGCAGTAAATGCACATCACTTACCTACTGCGAGTTCATTCAATTCATTAGTACAGGCCAGCTACTAATCAAACCAACCATCCACCTTGAATCAACGATCTTTAATTTCCAAGAGAACTACTCGTATCGCATATCACCACCTATTATTATGTAGAAACACATACCAACCATGCTATATACAATCTTGAAAACTCGTATGGCTATCCTATGTTAGCTCAGATTTTCCACAACCCTTTTTAATGCACATAGTATAGCATGTTAGCGTAGGACAATTTCTTCTTTTAGTTTCTCTTCCTTCGTTATTACTAACATGTGTTTGTTGCAGGTGTCACGAAAATAGTCATCGATGATAACCATGATAAATTCGGTGTTACTTGATCTTGGAACAGCAAGGGATCCTTGTATAACATACCTGACCCATTATCCAATAAAACAAGATATCATCAACCATGAAAGTAGTGTCGAACAGTAATAAAACATCAGAATTGATCTCCAATCTATGAGGGGGTCCCACCTACTAGTATTATTTATGTTTTATAACAATAGGCTTTAGCAACACTTTGCGGGCCTAACCTTGTTGCGAATTTAATTGTCAACAAACTAGAGACTCCACAGGAAAATTTGTTTTCAACAGATTTAGAACTCATAACTCATGGTTTCACAGACCAAGAGCAGCAGGTCAAGAAAATATAATCAGGAAGATTATGCAACAGGAGGAAGTGAGTGGATTTAATGGAAAGATGACCGGGAATTTGGGAATAACTTATGAAAAATGTTAAGTATGAGGGGTTTTAACCACTGTATGCATAATCCACCGACCGAGATCTTCTCTTTAACCTTTAAAAAAAAATACAGATTTGTTTTCAAACTCTCAATGGATGAAGAAATGGCGAGAAGAAGTGGGAGATAACCAATTCTTTATACAACAGCAGTGGAATTATATAACAATTTCAAGGGTCCTTCAGAGAAGAAATCATAATAGTTGTGTAATTTTTTTTGTCACTGACTAACAATGCTTGCAAAAGTGTTATTGTGGCTAATATGATCCAACATATTATTCCCTATTGAAACCAAAAAATGACCAAAACAAAGCCCAACTGAATAAAATTGCAAGAGATTAAAATAGCAGAAATGAAGTCACCGAAAAGTAGAGGCGGTAGGAAATGCTTAAAACAGAAACCAACTACTATAAGCAGAAAAGAACGAAAACCTAAGAACCGGGCTAGACTACTAAAATACAGGAAATCCATGAAACTTATGACTTAGCGAGAACCGAGACGTCAGGAGACACACCCATGAGGGGGGTACCACTCAAGGGGTATGTCTATCCTTCCAGCATTATCACAATGGATCGTGTTTCATCGGGGATTTGAAATCTGATGAGGAGTGTGCAAGCACTAATTCCCAACCATCTCGCCAAACCACCTCCACTAAATCTTGCAAGCATAGTATTATTAGAAAGATGGATTGTTAAGCTAGGACTAATATTCTTGCAAGAGGTAAGACATGCCTTTGGGAAATTTTTCTTTTTTTGTACCTCTCTACGTGCTTCGGTTGCCTTTTTTTATTAATAAAAATCTCCCAATTTGTGTCAAAAGAAAAATTATATATAATATTTATGTGGTTCAAATATATATGTGTGTACTTGATCTTATTTATAGTATTGTTAATTAATGTTGCAAGTTTACATGTACTTGATCTTATTTATAGTATTGTTAATTAATGTTGCAAGTTTACATGATGTTTATATAAATTTAATTTATTTCCACTGATTTAATTGCATATGTGAAATATTTATTTATTGTTTAAGTATATAATTTTATATGTTATTTTTTCTTTGATATTAGACCAGCATCGTCATTGTATAACATTTTTTTAAATTATTTACATCATATTAATTTATATTGAATAATAATGAATAAAGAAAATAAAATGATATAAAACTACTAAATTAGGAATAAATATAACCAGAGATACTATTATTATTTTAGTCATGTTATAAGGTACTAGGATTATACTATTTTCATAGTGCTTTATAACACGACTAAATATGTGAGTAAAAATGATTGAAAAAAAATAATGACTAAATAAACTAATAAATATGCTACAAGATGACAACAATTAATGACGAATTAAACTAGTAAATGTACTACAAAATGGTGACAATTAATGATCAAATAAATGAGTAAATGTACTACAAAATGGAGACAATCAATGACCAAAAAAATGAGTAAATATACTACAAAATGGTGACAATCAATGACCAAAGAAACAAGTAAATGTACTACAAAATGGTGGCAATTAATGACCAAATAAACGATTAAATGTACTACAAAATGGTGGCAATGAATGGAAATTGATGAACAAATAAACGAGTAAATATATTACAAGATGATGAATCAAGTCAACCAATTAACAACTAAGTGAAATATGACTAAAAGTTAGTCAAGTGAAAAGAGACTGTTAATTTGTTGTTAATAGTGGTCGACTAAAAAATAGTCGTATATATCTGATTTTTAGTTGTTTTGTAGTAACTAATTACTCATTTTGTACTATTGGTATTTACAAAAGTGGGAGTCATTAGTCGTGTCACCCTTGAACATGGTACATTTTTGCATCATTGTCTTACATTTGGGTTATAGCTTGCCTAGGAGTCGTATACCATCAATATGAGTCATATACTCCTCTGGTTGGTTACTCTTCTAGTCATTGTGGAGAGTGATTCAGTGCCTAATGTGTTGTCACATTATATCAATGGTTCCCTTGAGTCTTGATGTCAGGTCATAATTATGTCCTATTATATGTTCAAGGGAAGTTAAGCCTAAGTCGGCCATCTGTAGCCTTCTTGACCATCTGAGTCTACCATCCATGTGTCAGTTGTACTTGGTGATTCTATCTCTTCAAATTATCTCTCGGTGTATGTTTCATTTTGATTGTTGGGGGATACATTAAGGCCCTCCTTTGATGGATCTCTTCCTATCAACTTCAGCACATTATCTAGGATAGGGATCTAGAAACCATATAGTACCTTGGAGCTTGCAGTCCTTAGTGGCAATCTTCCTCACGATCGACAGTGGTTTTAATTCATTGAATCTTGATCGATTGAATATGTGAGTGTTTGACATTATATCCTCTATTCGCACTCGCTAAATTATATTAAGTACCTTGTGGTCCATTTTCATCATTGGTGGATTCCCTTGCGTATGTTAACGATATACCTCAATGACTAGTAATCAGACAGTTTCTACCATTCTCAACATCATCTCATTTATTCACATGTTGTAGAATCATGCCATCGGGATTTGGGACAAAGACCTTGGTTTTGGGGCCACATCACTCATTCATGGTACCCCTCCCAAGTTGTGATGAAGTATATCATTATTGTATGAGTACTTTGAGGACTACAAGGGCACTCTCAATGGTGCTTGATGGCTTCTTGATGTATATTGTGACATAGATCCACATTGTATTTGTGCATGTCTATGGTATCTTTGATGACATGGATCCACCATGTAATTTTTCATGGCCATGGTATTTCATTTCACTTCATGGATCCACATTGTACCGTGTTGGCAGCCATGCTTTGTCTCTCTTCCGAGCATGGGTATGCCTACCTCAAGGATGATATATATATTCTTGATGTTGATTGAAGGTACCCCTTGGTTTCTTGATCTCTAATCTCCCTCCTTATTACTCCCCACATTCCTGACCATTATTGTAATGTGTTTCAACCATTAGTTCCTCTTTTGACCTCACACATTAGGGAGCATATGTTATAGCCTTATTTTCCACCCTAGGGACACATGGAGGACCCATTGATGATTCCTTGTTGAGACACACTCTTCTACCTTTGGATTTCACTAATTTTGAGGGAGGTCGTGCTCTAAGCCACTAGTAGAGAGTGACCAATCATGACCTACATCACTGACAACATGCAATTGATTGCTAGTTTCACTATTGACATCCCACGACCGTCGTAGTAGCCTTCTAGGATTGGGGAGTTATGAGGAGATCAATTCTAGGTGAGTTATTTCTCTCATGATATGAACTTGGGAACTCTCAATCCAGTCAAGGTTCACTAAGTTATAGAGATATAGAAGCATCCCCTATCCTCCTCCACTAATATGTATAAAGAAGGTCTTCCAAGGGTAAGGGGGGGGAGAATCATTTATAGGTACATGCTACAAAAATTTCAGAGGATCTCTTCTATAGAGATCAGTCTTCATATCAGGTCAACCTTACTAGTGTGAGGTCTAGGGAGTAGCTCGAGCAAGGACCCAAGGAGAACTTATTTCATGACTCAAAGTTTTTTTCATGATTGATGTACTATTTCTCCATTTTTAATATAAATCAGTATGGTCTCCCCTTCCAATGCTTGTGTATTCAATAATTGATGCTTGCTTATGGAAGATCTAATATCTCCTTGAGTATATTAGGATAAATCCAATTTAGATTTGCATTCCTTAAGTGTGAAGAGGTTTGAGAAAGGTGTTTATTGTCTCTTTGTGTGCATGAAGTAGGTTGCGGGAACTGGAGATAGATATTTAGAGCTCCACCAGCCAAGAACATGTGAGGAAAACCTTCAGAAATAAGGTATGCCCTTTCATCCCACTCTAATAGCATAATTAGGACAAATTTGGTAGATATAGGGAGAACCTTGTTGTGATCTATCCTGCTATCTATCTTGGATCAAGGGCATATCCAAGGGAGGTCTTGCCTATCAGTAGGTGAGATTCATCTGCAACACTTTAGCAAGAGAGGCTCCAAATCCATGTAGGTAAATGTGATAAGTTATTTCTTGGATTTCAAGTTTATAAAGAATAAATTTGGGTAGTAAATGTGGAGGTTTAGTGGTTGCATGTAATGTTCCCAACTAGGCTAGGATAGAATTTAAGTATTTTGTTGTGCAAGTTATCATGTTGTTGGTGTGTTTCCATTGTTAAATAGTTTGTACTCATAGATATATATATCTTGTACCAAATCTGATATATGACTTTTCACAAGCAGTTTGTATGCATTACATTAAGTGAACTTTCATCAAACACATTTCTAATCCAAGAACACAAATAAGGGAAATGACAACATTGGCATCCTTTATTATGAATGGAGATTGGGAATACAAGCAACGACAGAAGTCTAATGGCTGCAATAGAAGATTCAGCAAACACTACAACTCAAACAAAACCTGGGATGATGCCACTAAATGATGTCAACTGTTCCAAGGCTCTTCTAGCCTCCAATGATATGCTTTAGTGTCGTCGTTCTACAATATCCTTTTAGCCCTACAGATCTGACCCCAAATCACCTGCTATGAATGTTGAAACCCCCTTATAGAGGTCCTCGCATGACAAGGTTGAACATCACGTGGGACCTCAGGGGATGACTGGTGTTCAACCAGCGAGGACACCTCCAAAACCCCTCTTGTAGAAAATCTCATTCCGCAAACCAGCAGGACCCTCATCTTCAACCAGCGAGGTTGTTTTCTAATATGCCTTCATGAAACCCTCCTAGCATTTGCAAAATCCGCAATCGGCTTCCTCTGTAAAACTCTACAATTCCATGTGCTATCCGATACACTTTCAATTGAACTCAAACTCCAAATTGAATCTCCAATGGAAACCCTAGATGGATTCCCCTCTTGTCTAGGCTCCAATGGAAATCCTGAGTGGATTCCCCTCTTGTCTAGCTAGGGTGGATATTTCACCACCAAAACAAAACCAATAGTGGAAGGGTTTTGCTAAACCCTAACGAAACAATGGCTCCAAGAGCACTTTTGAAATGAGAGATCAAATCATAATGTCCAAGTGAGGCTCTACCCTTCCTTTTATACTTTCGGCATTCCTTCTAGAACTTTCCATTTTTTGAACAAATCAAATGTAACTCTTATCCCCTTTTTGACTAAATAAATATGATCCTTATTCCCCTTTTTCTTCCACTTTAAGATCAAAAGTCACTTTTTATAATAGATAATTAATTTATTAATCTAATGTCACTTTAAATACATAACATCTCCTAACTAAGTGACATTAATTACCCCTTTTGACTCCAATACATAACATCTCCTAACTAAGTGACATTAATTACCCCTTTTGACTCCATTTTTCTTCATCGACAAACCACGGAAGTCATTTCCACTGTTGAACAGGGGAATCCAAAAATGGGGACATGACACTCCAAACACTCTTATGTATGTATAATCTTCTATTATGTACCAATCCCCCAAATTATTGATGACCTACATTTCTTCCTCTGCCATGCAAGGCGTAGGTTTTCCAAAGATCAAACTATATAAAGGAGTTGTGAAGTAGTTACATATTTGCATGTAATCATGTTTGAACTTATGCTCCCATAAAACTTTGGCAGTAAACATGGATTAGTTTATCATTCAGTTGTCATTGTGATTTCCTCCCAACAAAATGATTTTCCATACATACCACTTCCAACAAGTATGATGACATGAAAAATTCTAGGTGAATTCCTAAGGCATGATGTTTTTCTCTTGAGATGGAATTCTTCATTGTTGCAGACAATATAGATGACCAATTGGACACTTTCCCACATTCCACTACTTAACATATTAAAAGGATATAAGATTGTTTAAACCATGTCACATCTCTCTCACCATATATCCTACTCATCAATGCAACTACAAATTTGTATGGGGATCTACAGTAGGTGGTTGGATATATGCCCTTTTTTTGACATGAATACTTTCTCTCTTATCCATCACTTTTTAAGAACCTAGTGATAATTCTTATCATTGGAAAATTGTGTTACCCATCCATCAGTCATACTTACTTCAACCTTAGCGAAACTATAATAAGTTTCATCCCATTGTCATCCTTGGGATGGATGGCTGAAATGACCTTCCCATTGTCATCCTTTTCCTTGCAAAGGCCAAGACCGAGACGGAAGATGTGGCTTCAAGCTTGTCAACGTACATGAAGTGGTCAAGTAGAATTTTGTTAAGCTTTGCAAAGTGAAGCCACATGTATGGTTTGACAGCATGTTCACCTCACTAGTTGGAAAGCATGCATGGATCCATTTGCAAACATAAAGAACACCATTGGTTGATGTGTAGAAAGCCACAATTTAGAATTCCACGTACTTCTAAATGATAAAGATAGGATGGTTTCAATTAAAATATTAGGAAAGAAATTATCCCTGAGTGTTATGAGTCTTTTAATTTTAAAATGCAGCTAGATTATAGTGTGTCTATTATGGTAAACCATATCTCATATATCAATGATTTATGTTAAACCTAAAGCAAATATGCAAGAATGAGCTTACTCCATCACGTTGAGTGAATTGCTTTTTAAATTGTAACTATTTATACAAAGAATGAATTGCATACTTAATAGGACATATTTAAAATCGGTTGCAATGACTAAGGATAAAGAAATTTAANNATAGGACATATTTAAAATCGGTTGCAATGACTAAGGATAAAGAAATTTAAAAACGGTTGCAATGACTAAGGATGGTTTCTTTAGCAATATATATTAACTTGTGTGTTGTATGTCAAAACTTTAATAAGCATATCTATGATTAAATTTAACAGTTCTTACACTTGCACAACCTTTGTTGTCATGATTTGTTAGTGTAAATTTGCATTTTTTCAATGTGTGAAACTAATTCATATTTTTTAATAGTTAAAATATTAGTGAATGTTTCATTTAAATATAGAAAATCAAGTTATAATATCATTAATGGATTGGAGAAAGGGAGACATGTGTATACTTCATCTTTAAATTAAATTGAATACAAGGACATTCGATGAACAAGTCAAAATTGTTTTTATGATAATTTATATCATCAAAGTTGTAATTAAATTTTTAATGTTTTTTTATTAGAGAGATTTGTTGAGGAAAAGATATGAATTGATCTTACTCAAATATTTTCAGACTTTACTTGGCTAAAGCAAAGTAGACAGTAAAATCACCCTATGTTTATAACCAACAAAAATAACATCCTAACTCACAAGTATTAATTACGAGTGCTTAGGATAGTCTTTTATCAACAAAAAGCTTGATGGAAATTCACCTTTTATGTAATTATCTGAATATACCAATTGTTGAAATAAATGTAAGAACAGAAATAAAGACACGAAGATGATAATCAAGACAGTTGAGACATAAAGATATCTTTTATTTCATTCCAATTCACCAAAAAGTCATTTTCTTTACAAAATCTCATACATAAATCTTGGACCAAAGTCAAACTTATACATCCGCTATGGAACATACAAAAGGACCTCTGACAGAAAACCAAAATGGAACTCTAAAAGTTGGATCAGCTTACCACAGATTGTTTCCCACTCTACTCTGCACAATAGCCTTTATCAGTCATGAAATTTAATTCACAAACAGA